>PITB01010860.1:0-59955 GCA_004024585.1 Paradoxurus hermaphroditus
TTATTTGGAAAGAAATGGCTTTGGACAAAATCTAAATGCTAAAGACAAGTTGTAGAAGGTTTGTAAAGGAAAAATCTTTAAAAAAGAAATTTTATGTGTGGTCAGGACAGACTAAGGTTAAAGACATGGATTTTAAAAGTACACAGAGTTAGGATTAAAATTCCTCCTCCTTTGATCCAAAAGCTGGGGAAATGGTGGCAATACCCTTAAAGATAGCCTCCTCTCCCCTGTAGCTGTTCTAAACGATTTCCAGATTTTCAAATTGTTGTAATAGACTTACAAGATTTTTTTATTACTCTTCCCCTACATCGGGAAGATCGCCCTAGGTTTGCCTTTAGCCTGCCTTCTGAGAACCTTAAGTAGCCTTCTCAGAGGTATCAATGGAAGGTTTTGCCTCAGGCCATAAAAGAAAATCTCAGAAGTAGTTTGCTGCTAATATATACATATATTGTATGAAAGGATATATTTTGGTTTATTAAAACCCTTGTTGACTTTTCTACAGTGAACATTTTTTAACTCGATTTAATAAAAATGTTAATTTTGGAAGTGGAGTTTTGTAAAAACCTTTTTCAGTCAAACAGTAATGACTGTGGATAGTAATAACAATCACCAGAAAAGCCATACATCTTAATAACATATGCCTTTGTTCTGTAATTCGAAAGAGTGATGTTTCCTATGTGCTTGAACATTTTCTCTGTAGTTACAAGAGTGTAATTGTAAGAATAGCTGTTTAATGAACTCTTTTTAAAAGATTTTTGACCATAGGTTTTTCCAGTTTAAAGCAATAACTTTAGTACTTTCTTTCAAAGTTAATACTTCCAATATATCAAGTTAAACCATTCTGAGATTTGAGAACTTCTTTAAAGGAAAATTGTAGTAGAAATCATCTTGATAAAATTGTGTTTTAAAGTTTGTGGATTAGTTAAAATATCAGTAATAGTCTTGTGTGTCTTTCCTATAAGCATTTTCAGAAGGAAAATATTGACTGCTATTATCTGGGAACTCCTCAGTATGGAAATGTTTGTTTAAAATCTCACCTTTTGTCAGTGCATTAGAAATAAGGACAAGCGTTACAGATTTACAGCTTAAATTCATGAGAAAGTCCTTATTTTTTAAATGCTTGTTAGCCTAGTCAGAATAAAGAAGGGAAACTCTATTGATACTCTGATACCTAAATTTCACAGTACCACTTTTGGAAAGCTGTTTCCCTCAGCAAATTACAGTTTATGTTGTTAAAACAGAGTCTTATTTGAAATGTATTACTTTATTTTTCAATTAAAAGTGGTTTTCTCCTAAAAAATAAAAATAAAAATAGTCCCACCCTATGTCAAAAAGTTTGTGGGTCCAGTTTTAAAACCGGTTCGGTTTTGCAGGGTTTTAACGAGGCTTAACCCGAGGCACCTTTAAAATGGTTGCATCTGCCCTCTACGTCCAGAAAAATAGTTATATCCTATCCAGCTCTACTGGCTACTTTACTAAATAAGGGACGCAAATGTAGTAAAAAGTTATTGGGGCGTGATGTGGCAAATGTTATTATTCCCTATAACAAAGATCAATTGGAATGTCTTTTACAAAATAGTGAGGACTGGCAGATAGCCTTAGAGGGTTTTGGTGGTAAGATTCTTTTTCATCTCCCAAACAATCCTCTCTTGCAGTTCCTCAAAAAGCACCCTGTTATTTTTCCTAAGTTGGCTAAGGCAGATCCCCTTCCTAGTCCAGCTGTACTGGTATTTAAAGATGGGTCTTCAAATGAAACAGCTGTCATCATTGTAGATGGAAATCCTAATGTACAAAATACTTTGGAAACTTCTGCTCAGAGAGCTGAACTTATGGCTGTCATTTATGCGTTTGCCCACCTAAATGCTAGACCTTTCAATCTGTATACTGATTCTCATTACATTTTTCAATTATTTCCTCATATTGAGACTGCTCCATTACCAGAACATCGCTCCTCTATTTTTTTATTAAAAAACCTTCAGTGTCACATTTATGCCAGGACAATGCCCTTTTATATTGGACATATTCGGGCCCACAGTAACTTGCCTGGTCCTCTAACTGAAGGAAATAACCAAGCTGATATATTAACTGGAATTGCAATTTTCCCAGCTATAGAGGAAGCCCGGAACTCTCATGATTTGCATCATCAAAATGCAGCAGCTTTGAGAATTCAAGTTAAAATTACTCATGAAGAGGCCCAAAACATCGTCAGAACCTGAGGGCAGTGCCCAACACACGCTCCCGTTTTGGCTTCAGGAGTTAACCCTAGAAGCCTGAGGCCTAATGATCTTTGGCAGATGGATGTTACTCATGTTCTATCTTTTGGTAAACTCTCCTACGTGCATGTGTGTGTGGATCTTTTCTCATGTTATTGCCTTGGCACATACGGGAGAGGCCTTTAAGGATGTGATCCAGCACCTTTGTCTATGCTTTTCCTACTTGGGAATTCCCAGGGCAATCAAAACGGACAATGCCCCTGCTTATACACCAGTCGCCTTCAAAAGACTTAACAGGATGTAGTGTTAACCTGGAGGCGAGGGTATGCTTGTGTATTTCCACAGGACATGGACTCCTCTCTGTAGATTCCTGATAGACTGGTACGGCCCTATGTCCGGGCTCCCCAAGCCACCGCCATCTCCTCTGGTTCTTCAAAGGATGACCCAAAGGGAGATGCAGAGATGCACTTTGAAACATCACTCCAACGGACGCCTCCACTGCCCTCTACCTACCGGAGTTGGAGGATAATGCTCTCCAGGACCCTGAGCAAGCTCTCTTTGCAGAACAATCGGCCTTGTTGCTAAGAGTCAAGGGACCCCCTTGACCCCTGCAATGTTTTCTCTATGTTGTTTCAGCCTGTGTCCAGGCCTCATATGTACTCTTGTACTTTAGTCTTACTTCTGGGAAATTTAGGGTAAAAATTAACGAGGTTATATTTCTTATTCCGATTGTGTTTTATGCAATTGCATTAGCACAAGTCATCCAGGAGATCAGTGATGCTTGCATGTGACCTAAAAGTGGATTTGTTACTCCTTTGTGTTTTAATAGAACTGAACATTCCTGGGATAAAGTATAGAAGCACATACTGGGGGTCTGGATAATAATCTTTCTAATTTTGTTCATCACTCTTTTGTTTCCATGATGATCAATATCGGAGTTTCTGCAGCATAAAATCTATTTCAACAGAATTTTGTACTTTTGCCCTTAAAAAACAAAAAAAGGGAAAATTCTGGAGACCAGAAGATACTGGCCCTGGTAACACTACCTAAGGAGAAGACTCAGGCCCATAAAGCAGTGCCCTAGACCGGGGCCCTCATCGGTGTATGGGGGTGCCTTGAAGCAAATGCCAGGTTGTAATACGACAAGAACATAATTGCTGGTCTGACTCTGAGGGAGGGCCGGTTAGCCAATGACGGGTAAGACTCCTCATGGGAGGGGCAACCTAAGACAGGCAACGGTCAGGAAAGAGTCACCACGACACCTGGCTATAGGGTCACCGGGCCTCTGTGTTGACTTGAGATTTATCCTAATATCCTCCTGAAGAAGATGGGCCATCGAAAAATAGGAGTGGCTCCAGAGCTTATTCCCCTATTAAACCAGCATATGCTGCCATACTTTATTAGTAGTAAAATAATGTTGAGAATCATGGAAATAAAATCTCTAAGAAATTGATAGAGTTTAAAATGAATTTTGATATATTAGACTGATGCCAGACCCTCAGGAATGTGATTACTGCTGTGGATTTCAGGTCAGGACTATGGTAGGAAACAGAGGCTGGATAATGTTTTTCATGTGGCCTTTCAACTGTAACCAACAATCTATGGGTAAAATTTCTGTGCTTTGTACTTGCTCCTTCAACCTATACCACTTAGAATGTGCCCATTACATACTCTGCATTTAAAAAAATAAATAGAAAGGGGAAAATTGTTGGGAGCCCTTTTGGGCTCGCAGGTTGAGACCCCTCTCTGTGTGGAAAAGGTTAAAGCAAAGCTCTGGCCAGCCAAACTGGTGCCTAATCTTACCTCCTTCTAAATAATCTTTCAGGCCTAGGTTTCTTGAGCTGCTTTCGTTGGCCTAAGGGATATAATGCTCTTTGGTTTTATGGCATATAGAAATGGGGACCTGGTCTTGATGGATAAAATCTGAATGAGAGTAACCTGGTCAGAAGTAACCTCAGGGTTGTCTCTTGGGGATAGGTTACACAAATTGACAAAGGTGTACAAAGGATAGAAACTGCCATCACCTCGCTTGAAAAATCCCTGACCTCCCTCTCGGAGGTAGTTTTACAGAACAGGAGGCAGGATGGTTTGAATCCTAGTTTAATGCGTCCTCCTGGTTAACTACCCTACTATCCACTTTAATTGGGCCTCTAGTCATCCTACTTCTTGCTCTCACATTAGGCCCCTGCATCATAAACAAAATTATTAATTTTGTCCAGGATAGGTTCAATACTATACAACTAATGGTGTTAAGAACTCAATACCAACCACTCGAGACATTACAAACAGAGGCCTAAAAGACCCAAGATTGGCTCTTTAGGCACAAGAAAAAAAGGGGGGAATGAAGAGAGTGGTTTTAAATTTTATGTCCAGACGGCAGCTCTGCCTTAATTTGAAGCTAAGTTCTCTTTTTCTGTTAATCAAGGGACAGATACCGGGTTAAAGATAGCTGACCTGGCCTTCTGCCGATTGTGGACCATTGATAAGAGGTACAATTGCTGAGAATTCTGTTTTGCTTACTGTTTGCTGTAAACATTGTAAAACTTTTTCTGATTCTAGTCTGACATGTATTAGTTTGAGTATCTGGCATTTCTCACTTCTGTAACCTTGCTTCCCTCACATTCTTCCCCTTCCCCTTTCGGACATTCATTAGCTTGAGCGGACATTTATTAGCTTGAGAAGCTTGCTTCCCTCACATTCTTCCCCTTCCCCCTTTTCTGATATGTATTAGGATAAATAACTAACTTTTTCACATAACAGACAGAGACTTCCCGACAAAGAGCAGACAAAGAACCCCCAATCAGAGGGCAGCATATGTTCGTGTTTCAAATATCAACCAATCAGTCACCCTATAACCTGAAACCCTCCTGTACTATTTGTCTCTGTCTATAAAAACGCTGTACCAACCCTGTTCGGGGCCTTTTAGCATTACTGGCAGTGGTATGCAAAAGGCCCGGGATCGATCCTGAAATAAAACGACCCTTGCCACTTGGCTTTGACTTTTGACTCTGGTGGTCTCTTGTGGGGGGATTAGAGAATTCGGGCACAACAGTATATGGTGTAAGAAAGTGGTCTAGGTTTATTCTTCTCCATGTTGCCGTCCAGGTCTCCCAGGACCGTTTGCTGTCTTCTTTCCATTGGATTCTCTTTCTTGCTTTGTCAAAGATTACTTGGCTATTCATTTGTGGGTGCAATTCAGGGTTCTCTAAGCCATTGACCTATGTGTCTCTTTTTGTGGCAATAGTATATGGTCTTGATGATTACAGGTTTGAAATTCAGTCTAAGTTCCGGGATTGTGGTGCCTCCAGATTTGGCTTTATTTTTCAACTTTCCTTTGGCATGTGTGGTCTTTTGTGGTTCCATACAAATGTTAGGATTGTTTGTTCCAGCTCTGAGAAGAATACTAGTGCACTTTTGATTGCGAGTGCATTCAATGTGTAGACTGCTTTGGGTAGTATTGACATTTTAAGAGTATTTTTTCCTCCAATCCATGAGCATACAATGTTTTTCCATTTCCTTGTGTCTCCTTCTACTTCTTTCCTAGGTTTTCTATAGTTTTCACATAAAGACCTTTTACATCTTTGGTAGGTTTAATTGTATGTATTTTCTGCTTCTTGGTGCAATTGTAAGTGGAATAGATCTGATTTCTCTTTCTGTTACATCATTATTGGTGTATAGAAATGCAACTGATTTCTGTACATTGATTTTGTGTCCTGTGACTTTGCTGAATTCATTGATCAGTTCTAGCAGCTTTTGGGTGGAGTCTTTCAGGTTTCCATGTAGAGTATCACTTGTGAAAAGTGAAAGTTTGACTTCTTCTTTGCCAATCGGAATGCCTTTTATTTCATTTTGTTGTGTGATTGTTGAGGCTAGGACTTCCAACACTCTGTTATACAACAGTGGTGAGAGTGAACATTTCTGTCTTGTTCCCTGATCTCAGGGGGAAAGTTCTTAGATTTCCCCACTGAGGATGATATTAGCTGTGGGTCTTTCATATATAGCTTTTATAATGTTAAGGTGTATTCCTTCTTTCCTAACTTTGTTGAGAGTTTTTATTAAGAAGGGTTGCAGTATTTTGTAAACTGCTTTTTCCGCATCTAATGACATGATCATTGGATTCTTATCCTTTCTTCTATCAGTGTGATGTATCACCCTGATTAATTTGTGAATATCGAACTCGACTTGCAGCCCAGGAATGAATCCTAATGATCTGGGGAATAGTTCTTTTAATATACTCTGTGATTCGTGTTGCTAGTATCTTAATCGAGAATTTTTGCATCCATATTCATCAAGGATATTGGCCTGTAATTCCCCTTAAGTGGGGTCTCTGTCTGGTTTGGGAATCAAGGTAATGCTGGCTTCATAGGATGAGTCTGGAAGCTTTCCTTCCATTTCTATTTTGTGGAACAGCTTGAGAAGTATAGTTCTCAACTCTGCTTTATATGTCTGGGAGAATTCCTGTGAGAAGCTATCTGGCCCAGGACTCATTTTTTTGGGAGATTTTTGATAACTGATTGATTATCTTTGTGGATTATGGGTCTCTTCAAATCTTCTATTTCTTCACATTCGAGTTTTGGTAGCTTGTGGTTGTCCAGGCATTTGTCCATTTCTTCCACGTCACCAAGTTTCATGGCATATACATGTTCATAGTACTCTCTAAATATTGATTGCATTTCTGCGGTGTTGGTTTTGACCTCTCATCTGTCAGTCGTGATTTTATCTATTGGGGTTCTCTCTCTTTTCTTTTTGAGAAGTCTGACTAGGTCTTTATCAATTTTGTTTATTCTTTCAATAAAACAGCTCTTGGATTCACTGATCTTTTCAACTGTGTTTTTGGAGTCTATATTATGTATTTCGGCTCTAACCTTCATATTTCTCTTCTGCTGGCTTTGGGGTCTCTTTGCTCCTCTGCTTCTAGTTCCCCTAGGTGTGAGATTATGGTTTGTATTTGGGATTTTTCTTGTTCCTTGAGATTGGTCTTGACTGCAGTGTACTCTCCTCTTAGGCCTGCCCTTGCTACATCCCAAAGAATTTGGACTGCCATATTTTTATTTTCATTTTTTTCCATATAGTTTTTTTTATTTCTCATTTAATCATCTGGTTGACCCATTCATTCTTTTAGGATGTTCTTTAACCTTCATGCCTTTGGAAGCTTCCCAAATTTTTCTTGTGGTTAATTTCAAGTTTCATAGTGTTGTGATCTGAAAACATGCATAGTATGAAATCAATTCTTTAATATTTACTGAAAAGTGTTTTGTGAGCCAGTATGTGGTCTGTTTTAGAGAATGTTCCACATGCACTTGATAGGAATGTGTATTCTGCTGCTTTGAGATGAAAAATTATGAATATATCTGTCAAGTTCATCTTGTCCAGTGTATCATTCAAGGCCATTATTTCTATATTGATTCTCTGCCTAGATGATCTTGTCCATAGCTGTAACTGGAGTATTAAGTCACCTACAATTACCATATTATTATCTATAAGATTGTTTATGCTTGTGATTGATATATATATTTGAGAGCTCTCAAGGGGGCATAAACATTTACAACAGTTAGTTCTCTTGATGGATAGACCCCTTAAATATGACTTAATGCCCTTCTTCATCTCTTGTTAGGGTCGTGAGATTAAAACGTAGTTGGTCTGATGTAAGTATGGCTTCTCCGGCTTCCTTTTGACTTCCAGTAGCATGGTAGATGGTTCTCCATCCCCAAACTTTCAAATGGAAGGTGTCCTCATGTCTAAAATAAGTCTATTATAGACAGCATGTAGATGGATCTTGGTTATTTTATCCATTCTGACACTCCATGTCTTTTGATTGGGACATTAGTCCATTCACATTCGGAGTGATTATTTAAAGATATGCATTTAGTGTCAGTGTGTTATCTGTAGGTTCCATCCTTGTGATGATGGCTCTGGTCCTTTGTAGTCTTTGTAGCATTCCACTCACAGAGTCTCCTTAGCCTCCCCTACAGGACTGGTTTAGTGGTCAGAAACTCTTTCAGTTTTTGTTTGTTTGGGAAAGCCTTTATCTCTCCTTCTCTTCTGAATGATAGCTGGATAAAGGATTCTCGGCTGCGTATTTTTCCTATTCAGCACATTGAGTATTTCCTACCACTGCCTTCTGGCCTGCCAAGTTTCAGTGGACAGGTCTGCTGCTTCCTTTATGTGTCTACCCTTGTAGGTGAAGGCCCATTTGTCCCTAGCTGCTTTCAGTATTCTCTTTTTATCATTGTAATTTGCCACTTTCACTATGATATGCGGTGGTGTTGGCCTCTTCTTGTTGAATCTGAGTGGAGTTGTGTGTGCCTCCTGCACTTGCTTATCTGCTTCCTTTGCCACAGGAGAGAAGTCGTCAGCTCTAATTTGTTCAAATACACCTTCTGCCCCTTTCTCTCTCTTCTTCTTCTTTCTAGAACTCCTGTGTTACAGATATTATCTCCTTTCATGGAATATTTTCGGTCTCTGATTCTCCCCTCATGGTTTAGTATTTCTATTATTTTCTTATTTCTCTTTTTCTCAACTTCATCTTTGTCCATAATTTTACTTGATTCTCCCCTCGTGGTCTAGTATTTCTAGTATTTTTTATTTCTCTTTTTCTCAACTTCATCATTGTTCATAATTTATCTTCCAGTTCACTCATTCTCCCCTCTGCTTCCTCCATCCCTGTTGTCCCTGCATTAGTTTATTTTGAATCTTCTTTATAGCATATCTTTATTCGTCATGCGTTTTTCCTAGTTCTTTGATCTCTGCAGCAATAGGTTCTTTCTATCCCCTATGCTTTCTTCAGGCCCAGCTATTCATCTTATGATTATCACTCTAAATTCTCGAACAGATATATTGTTTATATCTGTTTTGAGCAGTTCTCGGGCTATCATTTCCTCCTAGAGTTTCCTTTGAAGAGAATACTTCTGTTTGGTCATTTTGTCTAGTTTTATGTCCTTTATGAGTTTTCACAGCATGTTGTGTCCTGCACCTACAGCACTACCATCTTCAAAAGGTATCATACACTGCCTAGGGCCTGGCCCTTGAGGAGGTGTTTATGGAGTGTGTTGCATACTCTCTGTGGTTGTGACTCTGGTTACTTTATCTCCATTCTTGTAGTGGTGGTTTGAATATTCCATCATCTGTGCTTTGATTTGTTTGTTGAACTAACCTAGAGAAAATTTTTAAAAGAAGTTGATGATGGTGAAAGAAGCCTTATCCGATGCAAAGATAAATGACAGAGGTGGGGAAAAAAAGAAAAAAAATCGACAAGGCAGAGAATCAGAGAAACTATATGGGTTAATATAGAGAATCAGAGAATGTCTACAGCTTAACCCAGAGAGGGAGAGACAAAAATAAGGAAGAAGGAGTTAAAGAAGAGATGTAACAAGAGTAGATTATATATGTCTGATTAAACAAACCTGCAACCAGAATAGAGAAGGGAAGATATAGGAGGAAGAAAATAAAAAATATATGCGTATGTCTGGTTCTGTCACTCTTTAGCTCAGTTTCTTGGAATTCCAAATCTTCTGGCCTCAATACTGCTGTGTTTGAGGGACAAGAGAAATTCAGACCGCTCTACTGCTTCCCCATGTCCCATTGTGGTTTTGATTTGCATTTCCTTAATGATGAATGACATGGAACATGTTTTCATGGGTCTTTAGCTATATATATGTCTTCTTTCAAAATATTTCTACTCAGGTCCTCGGCCCAATTCTTTTTAATGTTATTCATTTTTGAGAGAACACAAGCAGTGGAGGGAAGAGAAAGAAGGAGACACAGAATCCGAAGCAGGCTGCAGGCTCTGAGCTGTCACTCAAACCTGGATGCTCAACAGCTCAAGCTACTGAGCCACCCAGGTGCTCTATAAATCTTTTATGTACTATATTTTAACCCGTTACTGGATACGTATGTCTTGCAAATATCTTCTCCGTTTCAGTAGTTTGCCTTTTTGCTTTGTTAATGGTTCTTTTTGCTGTCCAAAAGGTTTTTATTTTGATGAAGTGCCAAGAATGTGTTTTTGTGTTTGTTTCACTTGCCCTAGGAGATTGCTGAATTCCTTTATCATTCCTAGCAGCTTTTTGGTGGAGTCATTCAAGCTTCCATGTAGAGTACCATGTCGTTTGTGAGAAGTGAATGTTTGACATCTTCTTTGCCAATTTGGATGCCTTTTATTTCATTTTGTTCTGTGATTGCTGAAGCTAGGGCTTCCCATACTCAGTTAAACGATAGTGGTGAGAGTGGACATTTCTGTCTTGTTCTTGATCTCAGGGAGAAAGTGCTCTGTGTTTCCCCATTGAGGATGATATTAGCTGTGGGCCTTACATATATAGCTTCTAAGATGTTAAGATGTATTCCTTCTTTCCCAACTCTCTTGAAAGTTTTTAACAAGAAAGGATGCTGTATTTTGTAAACTGCTTTTTCTGAATCTATTGACAAGATCATTTTGTTCTTATCCTTTCTTTTATTAATGCGATGTATCACACTGGTTGATTTGTGAATATTGAACCAGCCCTGCAGCCCAGGAATGAATCCCACTTGATCATGGTGAATAGTTCTTTTAATATGTTGTTGAATGCGATTTGCTTGCTGGTACCTTATTGAGAATTTTTGTATCCATGTTCATCCGAGATATCGGCCTGTATTCTCCTTTTTAGTGGGGTTTCTGTCTGGTCTGGGAATCATGGTAATCTTGACTTCAAGAATGAGTCCGGAAGCTTTCCTACAATTTCTATTTTGTGCAACAACTTGAGAGTAATAGGTGTTAACTCTGCCAACCAGGTGCCCTATAAATCTTTTATATACTATATTTTGACCCCTTATATATATATGTGTATTGCAAATATCTTCTGTTCAGTAGGGTGCCTTTTTGTTCTGTTAATGGTTTCCTTTGCTGTGCAAAAGCTTTTTATTTCGATGTAGTGCCAATAGTTTGTTTTCGTGTTTGTTTCCCTCGCCCTAGGAGATGAATCTTAAAAAACATTGATATGACCGATGTGAGAGAAATTACTGCCTATATTGTCTTTAATGATTTTTATGGTTTCAGGTCTCACATTTAGATCTTTAATCTCTTTGAGTTTATTTTTGTGTATGGTTCAGTATGTGCTGCAGTTTTATTGTTTTACATACAGCCGTGCTGTTTTCCCATCAGTGTTTAGTGAAGAGATTGTTTTTCCCCCATTTAATGTTCTTCCCTCCTTTGTAATTGATTAATTGACCTAATAAGTGTAGAGTTATTTCTGAGCTCTCTTCTCTTTCATTGACCTATTTGTCTATTTTTGTGCCAGTACCATACTGTTGTTTTTATTTTTATTTTTATTTCCTCATCGTATTTCTTTTTCTTTTTTTTTTTTTAACCTTAGAGTCTGTGTCTGTTGTTACTAATTTTTCTTTTTCAGTACTGTAGTGTTTTGGCTTAAAGTTTTGTTGTATATCTTGAAACCTTGAGTTGTGGTACCACCAGCTTCGTTTTTGTTTCTCCAGGTTGTTTTTTTTATTTCAGACCTTTTGTGATCAAGAAACAAAGATAAAGACCCAAATAAATGAAATCAGAAATGGAATAGGAGAAGTATCAAATGACACCATGGTAATACAAAGTATTGTAAGAGTATACCATGAACAATGATATGCCAACAAATTGGACAACCTGCAAGAAATGCATGAATTCCTAGAAACATGTAGTCTTCCAAAACTGAATCAGGAAGAAATAGAAAATCATTGCTGGTTTTATTCATTTGAGTCACCTTTTGTTTTCCTCTCAGTGCAGCGAAAGTTTTATCAACTTTTTCTTTTAAAAACCAGCTTTTAGTTTTGTTAATCTTTTCTATCACTTTTCTGGTTTCTCTATTCGTTGTTTTTTAAGGCTTGTCTCTCGGTCTATTTGTTTGTTTATAGAGGCTGAGAGAGAGGGAGAGGATCCCAAGCAGGCTTTGCATTGCCAGAGCCCGACATGGGGCTCAATATCATGAACCATGAGAACATGATCTGAACCCAGATCAAGAGTCAGATGCTTAATCAACTGAGTCACCCATGCACCTCATCTACTGTATTTATTTCCATGTCGATCTTTATTATTTCCCTTCTTCTCCCACATTTACTTGTTGACTTTCTGTCTGGATGATCTATCTACTGTTGAAAGTGAGTTATTAAAGACTTCTATTATTGTATTGTCTGTTTTTCTCTTCAGGTCTATTAGTATTTGCTTAATATAGTTAGGTGTTCTTCATGTTGGGTGCATATATATTTATGAATTTTATATCTTGTCGACCATTACCTCCTGTAGAAGTATACAGTGACCTCCTTTGCATTTTGTTACTATTTTTAGCGTAAAATCTATTTTGTCTTTATTATTTTTGTCTTCTATTTTCTTGGTATAAAACAAAGATGGTCGTATTAGCTATAGACATAAATTCAGACAAGGCTCTTTACAATTCGACCGTAGACTGCCCCTCTTCCTTCATTTTTCTTCCTTCTTTCTTTTTTTCCTAAAAAGATTTTAAGTAATCACTACACCCAACGTGGGACTTTACAACCCTGAGTTCTAACATTACTTGCCCCACCGACTGAACCAGCTGGGTGCCCCATAGCCCATCTTTCTAGTTTCTTCTTCCATCACTGATCTTTGGACCACACCACAAATATTCCAGTCTTTTGATGATAGTTTGTTTGCCCTTTACCCCAAGAAATCCACCAATTGCAAATTGGTGTTGACCTCAGTGAAGCTTAATCTGACTTAGGAAATTGAGGACTCTGTGTTTTCTTACCACTTTTTTATTTAAAAATCTCTGTAATAGCGGTTATTATGTTGTATGATAATTGCTATGTTCATATATACCTTATTTCTCTTTACATTCCAAAGACCTGACAACCAATAAATAAGGGAAATAATTTTAAGTTAAGAATCTGCGTTTAGGGGCGCCTGGGTAGTTCAGTCAGTTAAGTATCCGACTTCGGCTCAGATCACGATCTCACAGTTCATGAGTTCCCACACCGGGCTATGTGCTGACAGCTTGTAGCCTGGAGTCTGTTTTGGATTCTGTGTCTCCCTTTCTCTCTGCCCTCCATTCATTCTCTGTCTCTCTCTCTCAGAAATATAATAAAACATTAAAAAAAAAAGAATCTGCATTGAACCCCTCTGGAAATGTTAGTATTGTAAATAGACTGTTTAGTTTCCCATTTTTTTAAAGGAAACTTTTGAGAAGTGACTATCGAGTAGTGTAGTATATTTGTTTTTATTGTAATAATGTCGCTTCTATTATATAGTTTTTAGTAGTTTAAAGAGCTCTTTTTTTAAAAAGTTCATTTAAAGTTCATGTGAGGAGAGGGGCAGAGAGAGAATAGCAAGCAAACTTGTTGCAGGGTTTGATCTCACAAACTATGAGATCACGACCCGAGCTGAAATCAAGAGTTGGGGGCTTCCCAGATGGCAATCAGACACATGAAAACTATGCTAACCATCACTCATCATCAGGGAAATACAAACCAAAACTACAATGAGATACCACCTCACACCTGTCAGAATGGCTAACATTAACAACTCAGGCAACAACAGATGTTGGTGAGGATGTGGAGAAAAAGGATCTCTTTTGCACTGCTGGTGGGAATGCAAACTGATGCAGTCACCCTGGAAAACGGTATGGAAGTTCCTCAAAATATTAAAAATAGAACTACCCTACAACCCAGCAATTGAACTACTAGGTATTTACCCAAGGGATACAGGTGTGCTGTTTCAAAGGAGCACATGCACCCCAATATTTATAGCAGCACCATCGACGATAACTAAAATTGTGGAAAGAGCCCTAATGTTCACTGAGGAATGAACGGATAAAGAAGTGAAATATATACATACGTATACACAATGGAGTATAACACGCAATCAAAAAGAATGAACTCTTGCCATTTGCAACTACATGAATGGAACTGGAGGGTATTGTGCTAAGTGAAATTAGTCAGAGAAAGACAAATATCATATGACTTCACTGATATGAGGAATTTATGATACTAAACAGAATAAAATAAGGGAAGGGAACAAAAAGAATGTAAAAAAGGGAGGGGGACAAAACAAAGCAGACTCTTAAATACAGAGAGCAAACAGAGGGATGCTGGAGGGGTCATGGGAGGGGGGAGAAGTTAATTTAGGAAAGGGACATTGAGAGGACTACTCCTGAAATCATTGTTGCACTATATGCTAACTAACTTGGATGTGTTTTAAACAATAAATAAATTTAAAAAAACAAGAGTTGGATGCTAAACTGACTGAGCCGCCCAGGCGCCCCAGTCATTTAAAGAGCACCTTTAAATATTTTGCTTCATCATGCCTTTAACTGTCTTCCTATGTATGTTAAGATATGTCAGATGAGTGAGGCATGATCTTTGCTCTTAATCCATACTATCTTCTTGTGAAGCAGGCATATTTCACAGTCATTTTACTAATGAGGAAATGGATTCCAAGAATAGGAATGACTTGGGGTGTCTGGGTGGCTGTCTTCTGTGTCTGACTTTGGCTCAGGTCATGATCTCGCAGTTCATGAGTTCAAGCCCTATGTCGGGCTCTGTGACAGCTCAGAGCCTGAAACCTGTTTCAGATTCTGTGTCTCCCTCCCTCTTTGCCCCTCTCCTGCTCGCTCACTGGATCTCTCTCTCTCTCGCTCGCTCGCTCTCAAATACAAACATAAAAAAATTAAAGAATATGAATGACTTGTCCCAAACCTAGTAAGTGAGAAACTCCTGGAGATCAATCCAGAGCTATATAATCCATGGATCTAACTTTATTTTTTGAGCATGCAATTTTAGTGGGTTTTTTTTACAATAATTTATTGTCAAATTGGTTTCCATATAACACCCAGTGCTCATCCCAACAAGTATCCTCCTCTGTGCCCATCACGACTCTCCCCCCTCCCCCACCCCGCTCTCCCCTCTGTTTGTTCTGAGTCTTTGAGAGTCTCTTATGTTATGTCTTCCTCCCTCTCTGTGGCTGTTTTTTCCTTCCCCTCTTCTCCTCCTCCCTGGTTTTCTGTTAGATCTCATAAAGCCTACCTATGCGTGGAAACATATGGCATTTGTCTTTCTCGGCCTGACTTATTTCACTCAGCATAATACCCTCCAGTTCCATCCATGTTGCCACACATGGCCAGATTTCATTCTTTCTCATTGCCACGTAGTATTCCATTGTATACATATACCATATCTTCTTTATCCATTCATCACTTGATGGACACTTAGTCTCTTTCCTTGATTTGGCTATTGTCAATGCTGTTATGAACATCAGGGTACACGTGCCCCTATGCATCAGCAGTCCTGTATCTCCTAGGTAGATTCCCAACAGTGCTATTGCTGGGTCATAGGGTAAATCTATTTTCATTTTTTTGAGGCACTTCCGTACAGTTTTGAGTGGCTACACCAGTTTGCATTCCCATCAACAGTGCAAGAGGTGCCTGTTTCTCCGCATCCTCACCAGCATCTATAGTTTCCTGATTTGTTCATTTTTGCCACTCTGACTGGTGTGAGGTGGTATTGCAGTGTGGTTTTGATTTGCATTTCCCTGATGATAAGTGACATTGTGCATCGTTTCATGTGTCTCTTTGCCATTTGGATGTCTTCTTTGGATAAGTTCCTATTCATATCTTCCACCCATTTCTTCAATGGATTTTACGTTTTTCAGGTGTGTAGTTTGGTAAGTTCTTTATAGATTTTAGATACTAGTCCTTTATCCGATATGTCATTTGCGATTATCTTTTCCCATTCAGTTGGTTGCCTATCAGATTTGTTGGTTGTTTCTTTCGCCGTGCAGAAGCTTTTTATCTTGATGAGTTCCCAGTTGTTCATTTTTGCTTTTAATTCCCTTGCCTTTGGAGATGTGTCGAGTAAGATATCGGTGCGTCTTAGGCCAAAGAGGCTTTTTCTTGCTTTCTCCTCTAGGATTTTGATGGTTTCCTGTCTCACATTCAGATCTCTCATCCATTTAGAGTTTATTTTTGTGAGTGGTGTAAGAAAGTGGTCTAGTTTCACTTTTTTGCATATTGCTGTCCAGTTCTCCCAGCACCATTTATTAAAGAGGCTGTCTTTTATCCATTGGATACTCTTTCCCGCTTTGTCAAAGATTTGTTGGCCGTATACTTGCGGGTCCATTTCTGAGTTTTCTATTCCATTGGTCTATGTGTCTGTTTTTGTGCCAATACCATACTGTCTTGATGATTACCGCTCTCTAGAAGAGATTAGAGTCTGGGATTGTGATACCTCCCACCTTGGTTTTATTCTTCAATATTACTTTGGCTATTCAGGGTCTCTTGTGGTTCCATACAAATTTTAGGATTGTTTGCTCTAGCTTTGAGAAGAATGCTGGTGCAATTTTGATTGGGATTGCATTGAATGTGTAGATTGCTTTGGGTAGTATTGCCATTTTAACGATATTTATTCTTCCAATCCATGAGCATGGGATGTTTTTTCCATTTCCTTGTGTCTTCCTCAATTTCCTTCATAAGTTTTTTATAGTTTTCAGTGTAGAGGTCTTTTACATCTTTGGTTAGGTTTATCCCTAAGTATTTTATGGTTTTGGTGCAATCGTGAAAGGGATTAGCTTCTTTATTTCTCTTTCTGCTGCTTCATTGTTGGTGTATAGAAATGCCACCGATTTCTGTACATTGATTTTGTACCCTGTGACTTTGCGGAATTTATGGATCAGTTCTAGTAGGCTTTTACTGGATTCTGTCAGGTTTTCCATGTAAAGTATCATGCCATCTGCAAAAAGTGAAAGTTTGACTTCCTCCTTGCCAATGTTGATGCCTTTTATTTTGTTTTGTTGTCTAATTGCCTATGCTAGGACTTCCAACACTACGATAAATATCAGTGGTGAGAGTCGACACCCCTGTCGTGTTCCTGATCTTAGGGGGAAGGCTCTCAGGTTTTCCCCATTGATGACGATATTAGCTGTGGGCTTTTTATATATGGCTTTTATCATGTTTAAGTATGTTCTTTCTAATCCCGACTTTCTCAAGGGTTTTTATTAGGAAACGGTGCTGTATTTTGTCAAATGCTTTTTCAGCATCTATTGACAGGATCATATATCTTTCCTTTGTTAATGTGATGTATCACGTTGAACTTGCAATTTTATGTATCTAACTTCACATCAGTCATTAGAAGCTGATACTTGGGCTGTTTATTTCTGCTTTCCTTGCTTGATCCTTTAGGTGTCTCAGCCTTGTCATTGTTACTTGTCTTTAATGTCTGCTTGACAGCTCCCATGGACAAGAAAAGAATCCACTTCTATCCTATATGTAGTTAGTTTAGAACTCTTTATGTGAATTTCTTGCCTGGTTTCCATACATTTTTAACTTTATTCAATTCCTTCCTTATTAGACGTTAGATATGGGTAACTATAGAACTTCTCAATTCAAAGAAGGATCTCAGCAATAAGGCCCCAGGAGTGAGATGTCCTCTGGTATCCGCATACACCCCCCTTGTTGTTTTTTTTTTTTAATCAAATGGACTTTTGTTTATTAGAAACTGGAGGACACTTTAAATGTCCATAACTTCACAATACTATTATAAATATGGTATTTTTAACCTTTGCAAACTTCACATGATTGACCACCATAAAAGCTGAACTAATAAAATATTATTGCCATTTTGCTTTTAAATATGAGAAAAGAGGAATCAATATATTTGTTACACCTTAAACATCCATGTTATTTCTACTGAAGAGAACTCTTTGAGTTAAATATCTTGAGAGTAATGCAATCTTGGTTGACTCACTGCTTTACAACCTGCACTTAATTTAAGACACTTTGGATTATCTGAATTAAAAATTGGAGAGATTGATCAACTGGTAGACCGTCTACTTTCTGCAGTTTGTGAAGACAAGAGCGTTTCTTCCATTGGCATACATCTCATGTCTCTACACAGTCCTTCTGTGAAAAGAAATATGGTTGGTTAGTGTATTTTTTGTTTCAATTTAAGTAAGTGATTGTAGTCATTAATAATTTAACAGAAAGCATTTATTCATTTTAAAGTTGTTTGTTTGTTTGTTGTGAGAGAGTCAGAGACAGCCAGAACAGGGGATGGGCAGAGAGAGAGAAAGAGAGAATCCCAAGTAGGCTCCACGCTGTCATGGCAGTGTCTGAGGCAGGGCTTGAACCCACAGAACCATGAAATCATGACCTGAGCAGAAACTGACAGTAGGGCATTTAACTGACTAAGCTACCCAAGCACCCCAACAGAGAGGATTTATTCACGTTTACTGTGTGTCAGTTTCATTCCTGAGTTCGTTTGTTCGTTCGTTCGTTCTTTTATCAATTTTCATATTGGAATAATTTTAGATGTATACAAAAGTTGCAAAATACTATTGAGTTCCTGTATATCCTTCACCTAGCTTCCCCTCATGTTCACTGCTTACTTAATCAAGGTACATAGGTCAAACCTGAGAAAACATTGGTAAAATACCTTTAACTAAACTATAGACTGTATTTAGACTTCAGCAAATACTTTAATATTACTAAATTATTGGTTGCTCCATCAGGGTTCTTTATTTGTCCTAAGCTGTAAAATAGCATACAAAACAGATTTTAGAACATTGGAGAGTTGTTTTAATTTTAGTTGACAAAATTTTATCAAATTCCAGGTTCCATACTAATTTCTGAGAATACATTGGAGAAATAGTCATGGTCCCTTCTTTTATAGAATGTCTGTATAGTTTATTATTAAAGTCTTGTAACAATCTGGTATTATAATGAATGGGTAGTTTGTTAAAAGAATTTCTGCTTCATGAATTTCTTTTAGGATGATACTTTGAGCAGTGAATCTTAAACCTTATGGAAATATTTGTTTGAGGGGCACGTGGATGGCTCATACGGTTAAGTGTCTGACTCTTGATTTCAGCTCAGGACATGATCTCAAAGTTCATGAGATTGAGCCCCATGTCAGGCTCTGTGCGGACAACGTGGAGTCTACTTGGGATTCTCTCTCGCCCTCTCTGCACTGGCATGGCTCAGGTTCTCTCTCTCTCTCTCTGAAAATAAATTTTTAAAACCTGAAGAAAATACTTGTTTTATATTGATAGAAGAACATACTTTAAAAAATCAGTACAAACTATGACACAAAAGTGCAGGTTTAAATAGTTTTGTGATAAAGGATTGATTTGAAGCTGTGAATTGTATACACTCAATTCATTTACTTCATTGTTTTCCCTTATTTCATGTGAGGATTGTGAGATAAAGGTGAAGTTTTTGAGCTTGGAGGCTTGGACTAAAACTCTGCTTCTCTCATTTCTTATGCTCTTCTCCCTCATTCCTGAGAGAAGTCTTGAGCTTAGTGGTAAAGGGTGAGAAGAAGACCAGGATCACTCTGTCCAAAGACTGAGAAGCTGTGGCATTTACCTTATTCCTCTAAAGTGCTGTCTCCTCATATTAAGCCTGAGGAAAAACTTCTTATCTCACTTTGTAGGATCAAATGAAATGATCAAAGTAGTTAACTTAGCCCAAACTACTTTACTCCTTGGCCCCGAGTAAGTGTCCAGTAGAGTTAAACTATTGTTACTATCATGGATGTATAGTGGTAGTAGTAGTATCATTGCTCCTTTGGTCTGTGTATTCACATTTCCTTTTAAAGTTGTTCCTCTACCTGCCAGCTGTTCTCTTGGCTTAGGCAAGGAGAGGTATTAAAAAGGAGTTTGTTGATGTGACTCATCGAAATCCTATGGGATTTCTAGAAAAATCCCTGAACTCTTAATTGGGTTATTGGGATAAAGAAGAATCAGTTTCTATTGCTGCTGGTTACTTTCTCCCTAGGCTCGTGGATGTAAAGTAGGATGGGGCCCATTAGTCAACAGGAGGAGTTAAAAGTATCACCAGAGGTTATGGCTTCTAGCTATGGAAGGAACTGCCTTTGCACTCAGGGACTTGAAGCTTTGAGAGAGAAAGATTACCGCGCTTCTGGTTTACAGTGTTTATTCATCACATTATTCATTTGAGTGTTTGAAATTGTCTCTAGGAAATAGCAGTCCTTTTCTCTTCGTGCTTTTGACTAACAGTAACTTTAGCTGAACGTGTATTATCTTTTACCTTTTGGATTGAATTTAATTTCATTGGCCGCCTGGGTCATCTACCAGATAAAAAAGATAATCTAAGGGACAAGTGATAGTAAAGTGAGGAAGAACTGCAATTAGATTAGCAGCGCTTTTAGAAACGCTTAAAAGCAGAGCCATATGAACAAATTAAAGGATAAATTCATAGCTTTGTTTTTCTAAAATTTGGTAAAATTACGATAGTTCATGACTTCTTTGAATTTGGTAACTATAAAATTTAATCAATGGAGCAGAAATTTGAGAACTTTCCGTTACGTATAAAATAGATGACCTCACATTAGTAGCAAAATCAAAAATGCATGTATTTATATTGATTTAATACCAGACCCTAGTGGTAAGTGTCAGGTAACAGTGATAATTAGAAATGAAAATGACATATATTACCTACGTTCATGGAACTTCGAATAGAGTGACACGAAATAGGTGTGGGCTGCTCTTTCTAGTCGAACTCAGGAAAAACCCCGATTTCCAAGTCAATAACCATGGGCTCTGGGATGATTCATAAACAGATGAATTGAAAGATTGGCAAAAATGGGCCAATCCCAGAAAGGGCTTGTAACTTTTAAGCAAAAGACACCTGTGTAATAAACAATTGTGTGTGTGTGTGTGTGTGTGTGTGTGTGTGTAGAGACGTCTGTCTCTGAAGATTATGTTTGAGCATTGATGCCAGGGAGAGAAACAATGACTTGAGTCATGCACTAAAGGTATCCTTCTCCTTCATTAAAAGTCCATGTGTTATAGTAAAAATGCATTTACCACCTTGGTAGTTTTAAGGAAACTTCTATCTACCATTAGGACTGATCGCTGTATTCTCTGTATAATTACAAACGGATCAGCAAGAATCTCCCTATGTTTGGGGAAAACTGATAGCATGACAGAGACACCATGTAGGGCACATAGACCAGTAATCCTCTGAAGAAATCGTTACTACAGAAGACAGAAGAATACATATGAAGGATGAGATATTTTTGAATATTCATGGAAGACTTCTAAAAACTGAGCATATATTAGGGTACAAAAAATATTTGAATAAATTTTCAAAAATTATTAACTCAGAGGTCAGATTCTCTGATCATAGGAAAGGACGAAAATCATTCACTTAAAAATACCTAAAAGAATTCCTAACTCCTGAAATTTAAAAATACTTTTCTAAGAGTCTTGTAGCTGAAGAGAAAGAAAAATTGAAATGACAGCCAATTAGTAAGGAACCACAATGAAAATCAACGTTATGAAATTTTTGAGTTGAATACCAGTTGATAGTGAGGTCATTGTATAATTTATACGGAAATAAGAAAGATGGAAACTAAATTGAAACAAACATTTGAGAATTTCATTAAATGAATGTGAGAAATTAAAGTATAAAACATTAAATGAATACGACAGCAAGAGAGTTTTAAATGAATGAAGAACAAATTTAATTTGAGAATAGAAAATCAAATGTTCTGAGTAAAAACAGTGAGAAAATAATGTTAGAAGTGAAAAGTGGTAACGGCCACAGACAGTGAAGATTTTAACCTTTTTAAGAGTGTATATAAATAAAAATATGTTGAAACACATTTCCAAATTATAAATTAGCAATATTGACCCAAGAGAAGAGATAAGACATTAACTCTAAAATTTGAAAGATAATATTTTTCAAATATTATCAAATATTATTATTAGCCCAGAGGAACTAGGCTCAGATGGTTTTATGGTTGTGTCTGTTTTCCAGGATCAGCAGTTTCCTATTCTTCGTAACTTTTTTAATGAAGAAAAAGGTAGAATAGGCTTTCCTGATTATTCCACGAGATTACAGATACTAAAATGTTAGCACTGAAAAGAATACAATAGGTTGATTTCACTTTAAATTATCAACACAGAAATCCTAAATAACATCTGAAAAAGCAAGCACAAAAATATGCTATAAGTATGCTTAAGGACTACAAAGGGATTCATTATTAGGAAGTATGTTAATTTAGCATGTTACTTGATTTGAGAGGAAAAACCATATTATTTTAGTGTATGGAAAAGACATGTAATATATTTTACTTGTTACACTTCCAGAATGTTGTAGAAAAGTAGAATAGAAAGTACGTTTAAGGGAAGGGCAAAATTTTGATTGTTTTTGCTTACCAAGTAAGATGTTTGCTTACCAGGAAATGTAAGAAAATCAACTGAAAAGAAACTCTGGTGTCCTATGAGATAAATGCCTAAAAATCAGGTTCTTATTTTCTAGCAATAGGTTTCATTTATATTTTCTTCGAAACTCAGTAAATCTTTTATCCTGACAAGAAATAGTCGACAGGATATATACACACATATGTATGTGAAACTTTACTGAAGGAATTAAAGAGCTGAGGAAACTAAATGAAAGAATGTCACAATCGTCTCTGAAAGGACTTAGTTTTATAACAGTTTTAATTTATGCACAAATTTATGAATTCAGTGCAACCCCAATCAAAGCCCAAAACACTTGCTATGAAAACCAAGAAGTTGGTTATAAACTTGGGCTTAGTCACACTGAGATACCACCTCACACTGCTCCGAGTGGCTAACAGGCACAAATCAGGAGACTCTAGATGCTGGCGAAGATGTGGAGAAATGGGAACCCTCTTGCACTGTTGGTGGGAAGGCAAACTGGTGCAGCCGCTCTGGAAAACAATGTGGAAGTTCCTCAAAAAATTAAAAATAGAACTACCCAATGACCCAGCAATTGCACTACAAGCCATGTCCCCAAGGGATACAGGAGTGCTGATGCATGGGGGGAGGGTAAATGCACCCCAATGTTTATAGCAGTGCTGTCAACAATTCCAAATCATGGAAAGAGCCTAAATGTCCATTAACTGACAAATGGATAAAGAAGATGTGGTTTATATATACGACGGAATACTACTTGGCAATGAGAAAGAATGAAATCTTGCCATTTGCAGCAACGTGGGTGGCACTGGAGGGTATTATGCTAGGTGAAATAAGTCCATCAGAGAAGGACAGATATCATATGTTTTCACCCACATGTGGATCTTGAGAAACTTAACATAAGTCCACGGGGGAAGGGAAGGGGAAAAATAGTTAAAAATAGAGAGAGAGGGAGCCAAACCCCAAGAGACTCTTAAATACACAGAACAAACTGAGGGCAGATGGTGGAGGGGGAGATAAGGGAAAATGGGTGATGTGCATTGAGGAAGGCACTTGTTGGGATGAGCACTGGGTATTGCATGTATGCTAATTTGACAACACATTATATTAAAACAAAAAGAAACAAAAGAAAAATAAATAAACTTGGACTTATTGAAATGTGGTGTCTGGCCGGCTCACTCATGGGGTCACGAGTTCAAGAGATTACTTATAAAGAAATAAAATAAACAAATAAACATGGGCCTAAACAAGAAGGGATCTAATCCTTTCTTAATTTTTAAATTTTATAAACATGGGTTGTTCAGTCAGTAAAGCTCTCTATCAAAACTCAGTGCAGAAAACACTAAAGATTAAAAGATAAGGCTACATTAACTTTATAAATTGTTCCATCAAAGGAGAAAGACATTAAAATAAATATTTCAAATACACAGGACATAAAGTTAACAAATACAAAATGCATTCTTTTACCAATGAAAATGGGAAAGGTCATGAGTGATCAATTTGCTATAGGAATAACAATATTCAACGAAAAAATGTTTTTTCAAAATTTCCCCTCGTAATCTGCAATACAAATTATAACAAGACCCTACTCTTTGCTTATCAGATTTGAAGAAATGAAAAACATTTTTATTAACCTGGGTTACAACGGATGTGGAGAAAAGGATTCTCCTGTTCATTGGTGGGTATGTAAATCCATAACAGCCTTCTAGAGAGCAATTTCTTAGTGTTAAGTAATCCGCATGTCACGTTTCCACCTTTAAGAATTTAGTCTCCATGTGCTGATTGATGATATGTACAAGAATTATAACTGCAGCATTTTTAGCAATAAAAAACAGGAAACAACTACCGTCCATAGTAGAAAAGTAGTTGAATATTCAAATTCTCTATGCGAATAAGTTGGAAAAATATTAACAGCCATTAAATTGAGTCCATTGTCTGACCTGTTCGGAAAAATGTCCATAGTATCGCGTTAGGTGAAAGAAGACAATTGTAAAAATATATATATACTATTTTTATAGAAAGAGCATGCGTTAAAATACATAGAAGTATAGTGATGAAATTGTTGAGTGTTTACTTCTGGGAAGTGAGATTGGGGTTTGAGGAATTAAGTCACTGACTTTCTGAGTGCCAATCATGTCTCTCCACTGGGCTCTTAGGCATCTCCCTTTGTTCTTTTCCCTACCAACCTACACCGACTTGTGTGTTTTCTGTGTTCATGAATAGCATCCCCCCAAGCTAGAAACCTGATGACCAATTTTGATTTGTTCATCTTCTCTCTCCTCGCACATCGATTAATCACTAAAGTCCTATTGATCCAGCCTCTTAAATATTTCTTACGTCTGTCTCTTTTCATCCCCGATTCCGCTGTATAGGTAGACTTTAACAATTTTTGCCCAAGTGACTCTAATCATCATGTAGTTGGTGTCCTTGCCTTTAGTTTTGCTGCCTTCAGTCTAGCCTCCAGACTGCCACCCACACACCAAGCTCTCTAAAATGTATGAATGTAATAATTGTATTCCACTGCTTTATTGTCAGATTTGTGCCATAATGCACAGGGCATTTCATCATTGGGCCCATGCCGACTGTTTCTCTGTTCTCCTCTTTCAGTATGGAATCCCCTCTGAACTTCTCCCCTACTCCTCTCTTGGCATTTTTAGTCCTGTTACACAAGATTGCTTGTAGTTCTTGAGCACCGAAGGCTGTTATTTCATGGCTCTGTCGACTTGTTTATACTTTGTGTTCCCTGTGGGTTAGAAATCCTGTTCTTGGGGTGCTGGGTGGCTTAGTGGGTTAAGTGCCCACCTTTGGTTTGGGTCATGATCTCACAGTTCATGAGTTTGAGTCCTACATCGGGCTCGTTGTTCTCAGTGCAGAGCCCACTTCAGATTCTCTGTTACCGTTTCTCTCTGCCCCCATTTCTCAAAAATAAAAATAAGACATTAAAAAATTAGAAATCCTATTCTCTGTAATGCCTTTCCTGATGTCCTGAGGTAACATTTATTTTACCAGTCTTAGAACCTCTAACATAGTAACACAAAGATTTCAAAAAATTGGTTGTTTGTTCTCAGTCCCAAGAAGACTGAGAACATTCAGATCGTTGGTTATTTATCTGTACATGTGCAGAACTTCTACAAAGCCAAGAATATAAAAGATGCTCAGTAAAGATTTAATAAATTGATGAGATTTTTTCCTCTACTTACATAAAGGAGTGTGAACATCAAACCATTAGAACCTTAAGTCCACATGTGACCTATTGTTTTGACTATAGCGTTCTCGTTTGTTTGTTTGGTTTCAGGAGATAGAGAGTGAGAGCAGAGGCCGAGAGAAAAGGAGACACAGAATCTGAAGCAGGCTCCACGCTCCTAGCTGTCAGCACAGAGACTGACGAAGGGCTTGAACCCACACACTGTGAGATCATGACCTGAGCTGAAGGTGGACGTTTAACCAACTGAGCCACCCAGGTGCCCCTCAGTATAAAGTTCTTACAGAGAGTTTCTTTATATGAATTGATGGATGAAAGTGTAAGGTCCAAAGTTAGTTTTCTAGCCATTAATTAAGTAATTTTTTGTTGAGTATTAGGGTAAATCTTCACATGGATAATAAACATTAGAAATTCTAGACTCTTTGAATGAATTTTTTTTTGTGAGTTGTCATTATATTTCTGGGCAGTGTTATCTATATAGGTAACCAATACTAATGTTTGTGTATTTAGGGGTTCCTTTTGCAGGACAGGGGATCAGATGTCGAGAGTTTGGACAAACTTGTGAAGACCAAAAATATACATGAAGCTCACCAAGATGCATTTAAAACTGGTTTTGCAGAGGGTTCTCTGAAAGCTCAAGCACTAACACAAAAACACCAATTGTAAGTTGATTTGACCCCATTCATATTTGGGAAGATACCTAAAAGGAAGTCATAGACATATCTTGAAGTGATTATACATATTTTCCCTAACAATTACCCACTTTTCATCGCTATATTATTATATTTGTAATGTAAGCTGGGTCAAAATGGAAATACCTGCTGACACTTTCCCTTTTCTTGAGAACCAAAGGCAAGAACAGAAGCCTGAGTGGCTTCGTGAGGTTTCAGTAACGGGATGCTGAAAAGAAATCATGACAATTATGCAAAAGAATGCTGCGTTCCAAAACCACTTGCGGTGAAATATGATTTCCACCAGTAACCTGATATTTACCTTTTTTTTTTTTAAACGTTTATTTATTCTTGAGAGACAGAGCGTGAGCAGGGGAAGGACAGTGAGAGAGAGAGGCAGATACAGAATCAGAAGCAGGCTCCAGGCTCTGAGCCATCAGCACAGAGCCCGACGCGGGGCTCGAACTCACAGACGGTGAGATCATGACCTGAGCTGAAGTCGGCCACTTAACCGACTGAGCCACCCAGGCGCCCCTTATATTTACCTTTTATCAAGCTGTCCTTTCTCATCGATGTCATTTGATTTAAGGCTTTTTCCTTCTCCTACCAGAGAAAGGACTAACTCATCTGATTCTCTTCATTCTGCTGCTGTTTGGCATGTTTGGACTCTTAAAAACCTGTTGTGTTTTTTTTTTTCTGGTAATTATATCTGACGTTTTTTATCTCTTAATACTTGATTTCTTTTTCTTGTAGTTAGTCTGCCTAGGAGTTAGGAGAGAGAAAACATGTATAGTTCTAGTGTCTAGGCCTCTTTTTCCTACAAGTCAACACTTTGCTGATTGGGTCAATTTTTTTTTTTAATTTTTTTAACGTTTATTTATTTTTGAGAGACATAGAGACAGAGTATGAGCAGGGGAAGGGCAGAGAGAGAGGGAGACACAGAAGCTGAAGCAGGCTCCAGGCTCTGAGCCATCAGCACAGAGCCCGACGCGGGGCTCGAACTCACAGACCGTGAGATCATGACCTGAGCCAAAGTCGGCCGCTTAACCGACTGAGCCACCCTGGCGCCTGATTGTGTCAATTTGAGGTTGTTTTTTGCATCGAAGTAGAAAAGTTGTAATCTGTTACCATCGTTTGCCATCTGCTTTGTCAGAGGGCTTATTATATTTACATTGCTTTGGGGATTACAGGAAAAATCCCTTCGAACACTGTATATAAATTTCAAGTTTGACTTAGTTTGGGAAAATAATATTTTGTTAAATTTAAGGTTTATGTTATAGCAAAAACGTTGGATTAACTTCTATTAGTGGTTAGTTTTCCATTTTTTTAAGGAAATAATACCTGTCTGATTATAAAATTAAAAAAATATTTAGAAGAATTTTTATAGCAATACAAACTGAAATAGTTCTCCATTTCAAAGACACATTAATAAAATTATGGAAACTATTACTAAACGCTGGTTTAAATGAGTCTCATATTTTCTTGGCTTGCCAGTCTAAAATGAAATGTCGGTCTTAGTGGTTCTGGTAGCTTTTTCAACTATTCAGTTTTTACCCTATGTTCTTTATGTTCTTTATGTTTGATTCCCTTGAGAGAAAAAACTGATGCACAATTAAGAATATCAGTTGACCTGGATCAGGAATTCATTCCATTCTAGAATTACTATACTACCTTTACTCTTCCAACTTGTATATTCTTGATATGTTAAGTGTTTTCTCGTTAACTCTGTATTTTTACCTACTGATTTGTCTAAATTTCTATCTTAAAGACAATAATTTGTCTTCTGAAAAATTAGAAATTGCCTTTTGCTCATTTATATGTTTAGTATGGAAGCTTAACCCAAGGGGAGAGGTTGAAGAAACCTCTTAATAAATCATTCCGTATAGTTGATCTTAAGTGTTTTACTATTCTTCCAAACTTTCACTGTCTTTGTTTTACTAGTATCATTATTTTTAAAGTGTATTTATTTCGATAAAGAGTTAGAACCAGCAGGAAAGGGGCGAGAGAGAGAGCGGGGCAGAGGATCCAAAGGTCTGCACTGACAGCAGAGAGCCTGATGTGTGGCTCAAACCCACGAACCGTGAGATCATGAGATGAACCAAAGTCATATGCTTAACTGACTGAGCCACCCAGGCACCCCTCACTGTCTTTCTTATACTTAGTGATCTCGTTCCTCATCTCTCAGATGAGGGCAAGTAATAACAGTTGCTAGAGGAAGGAGACTCTATCAAAGGTGAAATAATCTCTTTTAAGGTTCACCCTTTTTTAAAATAAATGTTAGTGCCAGTTTTTATGCTAGGTTTAAGGCAGTATATTTCATGGTGTACATCTCTGAGCAGTTGTATCAGGATAATTTAATGTTAAAAATACAAACTCTTGGGTCTTTTCCTAAACTGCAAATCAGAAGTTCTGGGTCGTGGCCTGGGAACGTGCATTACCACATTTCTCAAGTGATTTTTATGCACAGTGGAGTTTGAGAATGATCAGTTTAAATCTCTATTGTCAGATATTATAGAAGAGGGAACTAATATTCCATTTTCATTAGAAGGTTCAAAGGTGTCATTTTAATGAGAGTCATTTATTCCTTGAACATGACCTAGAAATCCAGTAGACGTAGGTTCTATACTTTACTGTGAATTAATGAATGTGAATTTAGATACAATTTTCTGTGCTTTCTTACATTTGGAAAATAAGGTAGTTGGAATTTTATGAATATATCAGAGATATAAGCATTTCTTTTCTTCTGTTCAACCCACTTCAAGACAGCAACAGGGCTTGATTCTGCAGTAGATCCTTTTCAGATGAAAAATGCCACCTTTGAACATGTGAAAGGGGTAAGTTAAGAAGTTTACCTTTCTTTCTTCAAATATTATTGAATTTTGTAGGGCCAATATTTTATTTTAAAGGTATAAAATAGAAATATTTATACATGTATATATATGCATATATATATACTTGGTCTCTGTATATATTTGGTCTCTACTTACAGTTCCAGGAATTACAACTCTTGTAATTCCCTAAGTGACAAGAGTACTAGGTGCATTTTTGGTTCTACAGTTTAGTCTTTGACCCCGATTTCTGCCACAGGGCTTTGCAATCCGTAGGAATTTGTTGGGTGATAGCACTGTCTTTTGTACTGAGGCAACTCTGGGTAGGCTCCTAGGTGGGGACTGGCCATTAGAAGAGACCAAGCCATCATTAGAATTTAGATATTGGGATACAAGAAATAAAACAACGTTCTCCCTTTATGGATTTTAATTCTAACAGAAATTGGACAATGATATGTCCTATAAGGAAATAAAAGAGTATGTTCAAAAGTAATGAAGTCTTATGGGAAAAAATAGAGCAGGGTAAAGATGATCGGGGGTTCTGAGACAAAAGTCACAATTTTAAATGGTGATATTGAGTGTATGATTGAGAAGTTGACATTTGAGTGAACATTTAAAGAAGATAAGGTAAACCATAGATTTTTTTTAAGATTTTAAGTAATTTCTGCACCCAACGTAGGGCTTGACCCAGCAACCTTGAGATCAAGAGTCTCATCCTCAGTGACTCTTGGGTGGCTCAGTTGGTTGAGCGTCCTAGTCTTGAGTTTGATTCCGGTCAAGTTCTCACAGGTTTGTGGGACTGAGATCCGTCTCAGGGTCTGTACTGAGCGTGGAGCCTGCTTAAGAGTCTCTCCTTCTGCCCCTCTTGTGTTCTCTCTCTCTGTCTAAAATAAAATAGAAATAAATAAAAATACAACATAAATTGACTAAGCCCCTCTAATGAAATTTGAAATATTCTTTATTAATTAAAAAAAAAAAAGAGTTGCATGCTCTACCAACTGAGCCAACCAGGTGCCCTAAACCATGCATGTATTTGAGCAAATAACATTTCTAGCCAGAGGAACATAGAGAGCAAGGACCCTGAAGACCTACTGTGCCTGGCGTGGTTGTTGACCAATGAAAAGGTCACTTGTAATATGCAATAGATTGAGAGTTCTTCCCCTTTCCATACTCTGTTCCCTATGTAAGCATAAATATTTTTCACATACTTGGCTATTAGGGAAGAAAAGTATGCTGCTTTTATACCAAGTGGTCCTTCCCTTCCCTTTGCAATTCAAACAGCTGTGAACCCTGTTGGAATTGTGAAAAGGGAATGTTTGAGGAGGACGCTGGTGCAGTGAGTATTTGGAAACTCGACTCCTCGGTACAGAGGGCCGTTCTCGTTGTGTTTAAGGTGTGCAGAGAACCTGCATGACATTGAACCTGTGCTGAGGCTATGGTCAGCAAGGCATTCTTACTTTCTCCCTGCGGTATACATGCTTCATTTCTTACTATGTCACACTTCTTTTGGAATGAGTCCACTTCTGATTACAAAGCTAAAGAAGACATGCTGATAATATTAGAAATGGGAACATCCCAGGGATGCCTGAGAGGCTAGGTCTGTTGAGCATCCAACTCTGATTTCAGGTGAGTTCATGATCTCATGGGTTTATGGGATCAAGCCCTCCCTACTTTGGGCTTTGTGCTGACAGTGCAGAGCCTGCTTGAGATTCTCTCTCTCTCTCTGTCCCTCCCCCTGCTCACATACTTGCACGTTCTCTCAAAATAAACATTAAAAAAATGAGGACGTAACAAAGTTTACAGATTGTCACAGAGTTTTCCACGGTAATATAAATAAACACTATATTATTGCTTTTTACATTGCTGTCATTGTTATGAAATCTAAATTTACCTAAATTTATATGTGGATATATATAAATGTTTATATATAGGCATCTGTAACTGTTCTATATATGCACATAGATATGTATAAATGTTATAATTTTTAACATTTACCATAATAGGTATACCATTAGGTGGTACCTGTGACCAGTTTTACATAGTCTTCTTTTTTTCTTTTAAGTTTGTTTATTCATGTTGAGGGAGAGAATAAAAGGGCTAGTGTGCCAGCTGGTGAGGGTCAGATAGAGAGCTGAGAGAGAGAGAGAGAGAGAGAGAGAGAGAGAGAGAGAGAGAGAATCCCAAGCAGGCTCCACACTGCCAGCACATTGCCTAAGACTTGGGGCTGAAATCCATGAATCATGAGATCATGACCTGAGCTGAAAAAAGAGTTGGACGCTTTACTGACTGAACCATCCGGGTGCCCCAGTTTAATATTCCAGTCTTAAAGAGGTAGTTTAGGATGTCATTTCCTTGGTTAGAATTTCTGGTTATGTGGGAATGATTTTATATAGAGTTGCCATAAAAATACTAATAAGCGCTTTTATAACTTCATTCATTGCCTTGATCCCCTTAAGCTCTATTTTCTTATGTAGATTTTATATACCTAAGTTGGGAATTCTCTTGCCACAGAGTATGGGGAGAGAAATTGTAATTTGAGTAGTAGGTGACATCTAATCTGTTTTCTTTTTTTCCAATAATACAAAGTTATTCATTATCTGGACCAAATGTATTTTGGTCTTCTTTTAGTATATGAATAACTTCGATTTTAAAAAATTCTGGTTCATTTTAATAAGGAACCAAATCTGTTTTTTTAAATAATTTATTGTCAAATTGGTTTCCATATAACACCCAGTGCTCATCCCAACAAGTGCCTTCCTCTGTGCCCCTCACCCACTCTCCCCCCTCCCATACCCCCTCCCCTGTCAGTTTGTTCTTAGTCTTTGAGAGTCTCTTATGTTTTGTCTCTCTCCCTCTCTGTGTCTTTTTTCTTTTCTCCTCTTCCCGTCCCCCATGGTTTTCTGCTAAGTCTCTCAAAATCCACCTATGCATGGAAACATACGGTATCTGTCATCAGTAGCCAAATCATGGAAAGAGACCAAATCTGTTTTAAAGCTACATTTTATGAAGCTTAGCATTCACACAGAACTATACAAATCATAAATCTATACCTTAATAATTTCTCATACAGTGAACTCATACTTATTCACACCCAGGTCAAGAGATAGAATATTGGCGGCGCCTGGGTGGCTCAGTCGGTTATGCACCGACTTCGGCTCAGGTCATGATCTTACGGTTTGTGGGTTCGAGCCCCACATCGGGCTCTGTGCTGATGGCTCCGGGCCTGGAGCCTGCTTCGGATTCTGTGTCTGCCTCTTTTGCTGCCCCTCCCCTGCTCATACTCTGTGACTCTCTGTCAAAAGTAAATAAACATTAAAAAAAAATTAAAAAAAAAAAAGAAATAGAATACTGGCAGAAACTTCCTAGTGTTCCTTTCTTACCATTCCAAGGATAATCATTGTCATGTTTAATAACATACATTATTTTCCCCTACTTTTGAATTATATATAAACATGTATAATACATGTAGTGTATATGTTTTTTTTTTCACCCACCATGATGTTTGTGAAATCTATTCATGTTTTTAAATGGAGTCGTAGTTCATTTCATCCCCATTGCATAATATCCTGTGAATATCACAGTACTGTATGTTTATTCTACATTAGCTGGACATTGGACTGTGCTAGTTTTGGCCTAAATAGTGCTACTGTGAATATTCTGCACATGTTTCTTGGTGAGGATATGTAACATATTTTTCCTGGGCTTAGGAGAGGACAGAGCTTTACTTCTAACTGTTAGCTTTATAAATATCTCAGTATATTTTAATACTTTAATCAGAAATTTTTAAAGACCATTCTAAGCCTAAAAAACACCAAATAACCTCTTTGTTCTTTAATTTTTCCTAGAAATGTCCCTAGGAAATTATGTAGAAATCTACCATAAGCATGAGTTTAATTCTAGATTTTCACAATGCCCTTTGGCCCAGAGATATTTCGTGTGTTAGTACACTTCTTTTCAGGTAGTTTCTTTTATACTCTGCCCAATGTACTTGAGTTCTTTCTTCTCTTTGAGAGCTATTATTTCCAGTTGTTTCATGTAGGGTTACACATTGGCTACGAATACATTGTTTGGATAGTGTAATTTAAAATAAATATAGGGCAGTGGCACCTGGGTGGCTCAGTCAATAAAGTGTCTGACTTTAGCTCAAACACAATCTCATGATTCGTGAGTTCTGGCCCTGTAGTGACCTCTGTGCTCACTGCTCAGCTCTGTAGCCTGCTTCAGATTCCGTGTCTCCCTCCCTTTTTTAGGAGAGAGAGAGTGCACAGGCAGTGTGGAGTAAGGGGAGAGGGAGAGAGAGAGAATCTCAAGCAGGCTCCCAATTCCATGTGAAGCCCTGATATAGGGCTCAACTTCATAACCCTGAGATCCTAACCAGAGCTGAAATCAGCGAGTTGAACTCAACCAATTGAGTCACCCAGGTGCCCCCACAAATGCATTTTTAATTTAAATGGATATTTAATACTTGTAATGATGTCTTTTTTATTTTTCCTTGAAAAATTAAAGTCTGGAGCTTGAGTTCTGTATTCCTTGGTAGAGCCAAGTTATGATTGTTTGCCCTCTGTGAGGGTCTGTCTCTTTCTAGTTCGGTGTTTTGCCACCACTGTTGTTTTACACATGGTCTTCAGCACTCATCTTTGATACCATTCTGGCTCTAGGTATTTGCATTTCTTACTTCTGGTTATATGCTAACTGATTTCGGATAGGCAGCTTTCTTATCTTAGATCAGAGTCTTTTTAAAGTTGAGCTAATTTTCTATTGACATCTTTGTTGATGAGATTGGGCTTTACTCTTGCTAAGGATCTCAATTCTTACGTGACTTTTTATAATTTAGGATTAAATATTCTAAACTTTTAAGATTTAAATATTCTAAGCAGGCATTTCCTTAACAATATCAGTACACTATAACTAAATTTTAGTCATTGTCGTTTGGCATTTGCTAGGAACTAAATCTTTTAGAATCTAGTAGTAAATTCCTTATAATGGAAATAATCTCATAATGAATCATAAATCAATGTTATAACTTAAACACACACTCCCTTGTCATTGATGTATATTAAGCTACATATTTTGTCCTGAAAGCTTATAACCACGTCAAAAGTTCTGGATCTGAAAATTAGTAGGTGAGCCTTTCTCTTTACATCAAATGCCATTGACATATTCAGGTAGATTTTTGATCATAAGTTCTTATCAACTGGAGGCAGTACTGTTTCTTGAAAATGTAGGAAATTGAGAATGTTTTTGTTGGGCTATGTAAGGAGATGCATAATGGGGAGTGCCTGGGTGGCTCAGTTGGGGAAGCGTCTGACTCTTGACTTTGACTCAGGTCATAATCTCTCTGTTCTTGGCATTGAGCCCCACGTTAGGCTCTGTGCTGACAGTGCCCAGCCTGCTTGGGATTCTCTCTCTCCTCTCTCCCTGCCCTCCCCACGCTGCCACATGCACTCTCTCTCAATACAAACTAACTTAAAGATAAAGGAGACTGCATCATTGGCAGAAAGAGTCAAGTGAAAACCCCTTTGTGTTTGTGCTTATAAAGGGCCTTCTTGTGTACTTCTTTCACTGAAACAAAGAGAAAGACAAGTTAATTTCCAGGGACATTTACTATTTTCAAAGAGGCAGCCTTGATAACCCAGTATTTAGAATTGTTTGGTAAATTGTCACTTTAGGTGGAGGAAGCTAAACCAGAATTACAGAAGGTTGTTGAATTCTTGAAAAATCCACAGACATTTACTGTGCTTGGAGGTAAACTTCCAAATGGTAAGACATCTTCCCTTTGCCATGACTTGACATCAAAAATACTGTCATCCATTGCTAATTTAATTTTTATCAGGTTTATATGCCTAGTGTTTAATTTTTTTTAATTTTTTAAAGCTTATTTATTTTTGAGAGACAGAGAGACAGAGCGTGAGCAGGGGAAGGGCAGAAAGAGAGGGAGACACAGAATCTGAAGTAGGCTTCAGGATCTGAGCTGTCAGCACAGAGCCCAATGAGGGGCTCGAACTCACAGACCGTGAGATCATGACCTGAGCTGAAGTCAGCCGCCTAACCAACTGAGCCACCCAGGTGCCCCATAAAGTTTAATTCTTAATTGCTATTTCAGAAACAAGTCTTCATTCTAAACATAACATTGTATAACCTTTTTAGTAGGAAGGAGATTTTGAGTTTGTTATAATTTCCACCTTTTAGTTTTGAGAACAGTACCCTTAACCAGACTCAACAAGTTTTTAACACTTTGTCCCATTGGCTCATTCACTTTCTTCACATAAATGTTTTTTCAATTATTTGAGAGTAAAGATAGATATCATGCTCCTTTAACCCCAAATACCTATTATATATGTCTTAAAATAAGGATATTCTATTTCAGAACCCCAATATAGTTATTAAAATCAGGAAGTATAACTTGGTTCCAAAACTATTTTATAATTCACAATTATATTCATTGCATTTATCTGACTAGATTCTTTCATAGTGAGGTCCTCCCATTCCCCTCGCCAACCCCAGGTTAGGACCTGATCCAGGTTTCCACATAACATTTAGATTTTTCGTTAATTTGAAAAAAATTCTTCAGCTTTTTATTGTAGGAGAGGGTTTGGATCTGTGACGACCTTAAAAATAGTACATACTACTTCGCAGAATGTTCCTCTCTGATGTTTTCTCACAGTTAATATTAATATTAACAACAGCTGTGATTTATAATAAGAAATATAGAGTTAGTCTTAATCCCATTTCTTATAATTTCATAGTGTTGAGAGCAGCACTGTGAGGGGACCTCAGATTAGGAGCTGGTTGCCAGTAGAATCCACCATGTGATTCCATGGCTGAAACTTTCAGTCTCATCCTCCTGACTACCTGGGTGGGGAGAGCGGCTGGAGGTTGAATCAGTCATACCTGTCTAATGAGGCCTCCATAAAAACCCTAAAGGATAGGGTTCAGAGAGCTTCCAGGTTGGTCAGTGTGGACATTTGGGAAGAGTGGCAGATCCAGAGAGGGCATAGAAGCTCACCAACCCTTTCCCTTTTCCTCACCCTGTGCATCTCTTCCATCTGACTGACTGTTCCTGAGTTAGATCCCTTTATAAGAAACCAGTAATCTACTAAGTACAGTGTTTTCTCTGAGTTCTGTGAACCATTTTAGCAAATTAATCAAATCCAAGAAAGCGGTCATCGGAACCTCCTATCTATGGCCTGTTGGTCAGAAGCCTAGGTAACAACGTGGTCTTGCAGCTGACATGGGAAGGGGAGGGAGTAGAGGCAGTCTTTTGGGACCAAGTCCTTAACTTATAGTATTTGATGCAATGCCCAGGGTGTTCATGGCAGAATTGAGTAGAATTGTAAGACACCCAGCTGGCGTTGGAGAATTGCTCGTTGGTGTGAGGGAAAAGACATACAGTAAAATCGGGTACAAAATGGTAACATGGTATCGTTGTAGTATAGGATAGTACTATACTTTAATCATGTACATTGAACTTCTAATTGATTTCAGTGTTTTACTGTTAAAATTAGCACGAGGGTGCTGGGCATAGTGGGTGAAGAGGAAGCTTCCAGTAGTAGAATGAATAAGTCAGAGGAATTAAAGGCCCAGCATAGGAAATATAGTCAGTGAGACTGTAATAGTGCTGCATGGTGACAGATGGTAACTACACTTGCGGTGAGCATAGCATAATGTACAAACTTGTCGAATCACTGTGTGGTATATGTGAAATAATGTAACTCTGGGCCAGGTATACTTATATAAAACTTTTTCATTAAAATAACAAATCAGTGTTGTGGTGATCATCTTAATATCTCAAAGCTTTGCCCATATACTTAATTACCTCCTTAAAATACATTCGAGATTTACTCATGTATCATTTCTTCATTATTCTAGATTCCGATTCTAAAAATGGAATTGGTGAGTTACAAGGGACACTCCTATTTACAGTTGGTTTTGTGCTGTGCAAAATTCTACTGAGAATGTGCAGAAGTATTTAAAACTGTTTCCAGGAGTTTGCTAATTTAGGGTTCATTTATTAAGTCAATATTGTAACATCATAAAGAGCATTTTTAAAACCATTTTCTTTCCAGTCACAAAGGATGTTGTATAAAATTGTGGGAAAATTCTCAGGTTCCAAAATATATTCTATAGAAATTGATATGGTGATGAGCTAGGAATAACAATAACATGGCAACATAAGTGGATAGTCTGAAGGGTATATTTCAGCTCTCCTTTAAAAAGAGTGTTTTACGTTAAAATATAGCATTCAAAGAGTTTTGTTGCCTTTTTAAATGTAATCTGAGATGTGAAAAGTTATGGAGACCAAAGCATTCTGTTATTCCATCTCAGAAGAACTTACTGCTGTTATGAACATTTTCACACATATGAAAAAGTTACAAAGCTGTGTAGAGATGAACTGCTTTACATCTAAATACTTTGTTATGCATCACCAAGACAAAGCACATTATCCTAAATAAGGAGAATAATTTATCCTCCCAAATAAATCTAAGTACTATTTCCATAAAGCTTGTACTCCAGGTTGTTTTCAAGTTTTCAACAAACGGCCCTAGAGTTTCTTAAGAATGTTTTTGTCGAAGATTGTCAAGTCAAGGCTTCATGCATTACATTTGTTGTTTAATCTCTTAATCTGTAGTGATGTGAATTTTAGTTGTTTAGTGATAAATAAGTCTCTATTCCTTTCTCTTAAGATTATGACCTGTCTATGCCTGATACAGAAACAGTATAGAGGAAAATTCATTTTGGAGAAGATTCTGACGTGAATCATTATGAGACACATGTTTTGCTTTGTTTCAGAATACTGGTCATGTGTCTTCAACCTCCAAACTATGTAAATTATTAACTAGTTGTTTTATAGGTTCACATCAGGGTTCTTTTATTTATTTATTTATTTTTTTAATTTAACGTTTCTTTATCTTTGAGACCAAGACAGAGTGCAAGCTGGGGAGGAGCACAGAGAGAGGAAGACATAGAATCATAAGCAGGCTCCAGGCTCCAAGCAGTCAACACAAAGCCAGATTCAGGGCTTGAACCCACAAACCATTACCTGAGCCAAAGTCAGATACTTAAACAACTTAGTCACCCAGGCACCTCTGTTTTTATTTTTAATTTGAATCATTCTCACTTAATTTTTCTTTCAGAAGTGTTTTAGTTGGACCACCAGGGACAGGAAAGACACTTCTTGATCGAGCTGTGGCTGGAGAAGCTGATGTTCCTTTTTATTATGCTTCTGGATCAGAATTTGATAAGATGTTTGTGGGTGCAGGAGCCAGCCCTACAAGAAATCTATTTATTATGTTTTTGGGTATCTTTCATACAATACCAAATTTTCTCAATTTTAGGGAAAGGGGGCTTCTTAACCCTTTCTTGGCTCCGTGTTTATGATTCATAGCTGACCTAGCCATTGTGGGGTTCTGGTTTTACGTAATTTAATGTGTGAGCTAAAACAGAACTGTAGTTTTCCCCCAAAGAGAAGAGTGAGGAGAGGTATTTGATGAGTTCGGGGGCTGTTGTAAAGCTGGGTTTTTTGTTGTCATCCTATTCATTTTATTCATTCATTCGATAGTATGTAACTAAAGAACAATTAGCCTCAACTTTGATTGTTTATGGTTTGTACAGTTGGAAGAATGAATACTCCGTCGTTTTCGTTGTATATTATTCTGTATGATACAGGTTTTTTTTGAGGCGACCGTTCTAAAATCGGTTTTGAAAGAAAGAGACCTCCTTTTGTGTTCTCCCAAAAGAATGTCTTCTGTTGGCTTTTGACAATCTTACGGGATTTTTGTATTTATATGATTTTGTTCAAAAAGTATTGATGTCATGAAACTTATTTGAATCTCTTCTGTTTTCCTAGGGGAAGCAATAGCAAGTGCTCCCTGAGTTATATTTATGGATAAATTAGATTCTGTTGGTGGGAAGCGAATTGAGTCTCCAAAGCATTCATATGCAAGGCCGACTATAAATCAACTTCTTGCTGAAATGGATGAGTAATTGAATCTTCCTCTGTGTTTGGAATATGGTGATATATTTGATAACACTCGAGAAATTGGAAAAAATGTAGACAACAGAGTAGTCCCTAGTGCAAGAAGTCAAGACAAGCTGCAAACTCTGTATTGTGTGGTTTCCATTACTAATTGGGTCATTGATATTTCACCTTTTCTTAATTGATGACCTCTACACTTTTTCATTAATTGTGTACGACAGGAAAGTACTGGGAATCACAGTCTCTTTGGAGATGTTAAAGAATTGCATACTCGTTTCTACACAATTTGTGACTAGCTTTAAATGTTGTTGGAGATGAAAAGTTTGTATAATTTTTTATACAATAAAAAGCAAGATGTGGGGTTGCTCTGAAAGAAGCAAAAACTTCTTAAAACCATATAAGGCGTTTGAAACCAAATAGAAAGTCTAGGAACATATCATTTGACCTGGTAAACTATAGAATAATTTTTCACAAATTAGTCAGATACCCAAGCCTTTTGTTTGGGTCATCCCTTCTTAAATGGAACACATATTGTGCAGATCTATAATCATAGATGACTTGCTGATTTATTGTTAGTGATTTTACTGAAGTATTCTGGCCTGATAACATTTGTTTTGTTTTGTTTTGTTTTTGTTTTTGTTTTCAAAAAATATATAGAGATGTCTTATCAGCAAGGGATTTAAAAAAGATCAATCCCTTTTCTTTGCTGTTACTAAACTTAATGATAATCCATTTGGGGCAGAGCATTTCTATATGTGTACTATTCAATTTCCAATGAAAAGGTACTTTTTTCTGTTTTGATAGTTTTAAGGCCAATGAAGGAGTTATTATCCTAGGAGCCACCAACTTCCCAGAAGCATTAGATAAGAAAGTATTAGAAGACTTCTTTTCGTAAGTACTGATCATACAATAACATGGATGAACGTTAAAAGAGAAGGAAGCCCATCACAAACATCACTTATGATTCCATTTGTGTGAAATGTCCCTAACAAACAATACCGTAGCAACAGAAAGTAAATTAGTGGTTGCCAGAAGGTGAGAAGAATGGGGAGTGACTGTTGGTGGCTCTGGGGTTTCTTTTGGGGTAGGGGAATAAAAATATTTACCACTCACTAATTTATTAATTAAGAATTCAAATGAGATTGTCGATAGCTGCACTACACTGAATATGTTAAAAACCACTGGGTTATCTATTTTAAATCCTGTGGTATGCTAATTATATCTCAGTAAAGCTGGTAAAAGAATCTTTTGGCAAACTTTATATCGCAAAATTTTGTGGGTGGTGAACATAAACATTGTAATTGTCTAAAATTTACTTTTATTTTCTTTTTTTGATATGTTTATTTTTAAGAGAGAGAGGGCTGGGGATTGGCAAACTCTGGGTCCTTGGAATGTGCTTGCCAGGCATCTTCTAAGCTTACTTTCAATGAAAATAAATCAGACTGTGAAAATGGTAATAAACCAGACATTGAGCATGTTTTTAACAAAAAGGAGAATTTTTATAGTGGTACAGAAAATAAAAGAAGTAAGGAACTCACTAGTTATATTTGAAGTGAAAGAAGACCAAGAGTTTGACATGCAAATGGCAAAAACTATGAACCAAAATATCACTGAGTGTAAATTGGACATTAGACGTACACCCCAGTCTAGTAACTCGGAGAGCCGTTTTGTTTTGTGGCGTGCCTGCTTCAATGTGATGAAACACGTGATTCACACAAAAAGACGTAATATTTCTGCTGTTACATACACTTACAAGAAAACAAAACAAGACTTGTTCTAGAAGCCATTATCTGCAGATAATGACAATACTAATAACTATAACAGTATGGCACCTGAATTAAAAAATGTGAGTTCTTCTTCACCAGATAGTTTCCAAACATCTAAAGTATATCCAAATGAAGAATTACATAAAGATATGCAAAGGGTTAGGAATGACATAGGCATGTTACAAGTAGAGTTCTTGGTTTGGAAAAAGAGAAGGTTCAACTTCAAAAAGAGGTAGAGGTTCACTTTGCTGTTACTCTTGTTTTCTCTCTTTAGCAATTACCTGATCCATTCTGATTCTCCACTTACGAGAAAAGGTGTGTGTATAATATGGGATTGTTGAAACATGTAATTGTGTCTGGAAATGGAGGATTTCTGCTACTAATAAATAGGAGTTCAGGAAAACATTTTATGATTTGTTTTCCATAACGTTTCTCTGTCAGTTATTTAAGTAGTATATGAACTGGGAAACTAATTTAGCTATTTAAGTACCAAGTGACTTCATGAACTAGAATAACTGTAAAGAAATTGCTTACAAAACATAATAATCTTAGGGTTTTTTTAAAGTCTATTGGCTTAAATATAAATTGCATTTCCATAAACAATAAAATGGGAAAGAGGCAATAAATAAGAGAAGGAATATAAACAAACATTCCCAGCTATACCCATCTATTTATTATCGCTTCAGTATGTGCAGTGTTATCTGCTTTACTCAACACCTTGGGACTTAGAATTTCAACAAGACCACTTTGTGATATTTTTAATAACAAAGATTTGTATTATCATCACCATTTTCACATTTTTTTATCATCATTCTCAGATGTTTCTGTTGGGTCAAACCTTCACATTACGTTTACTGAAGTATGGTACATTTTGACATGTGTGATTTTTAGCATGTAGGTATCATAAACCTTCAGCAAACCTTTAGTATTTAACTCCAAGGGAGAAAAATGAGTTTTGACGTGTGTTGAGTTTTAAAAATAGACAAAATCTAGAGAGATCCTCTTTTAAAAGAAAAAGTAGCTAATTTTTTCATCACCTATTAAGGTATTAACTTCTTGTGCCAAAGTCACACTTTTAATGTACCTGATTAACTTAATGAAATTGTGGTAATTTATCTGATTCAGTATTAAAGAATTATATTCTCTCTTTTGGTGCCATAAAATGCTGGGTAATGTCACTTGAGGAACTTTGGACGAATCATTTAACCCTTTGTAGTTTTACTCCCATTATCAGCAGAAAATGGGATTAAAGTTGATAATTAATTTTATACCCTCTCTACTTTTATAACCCATACCTTCTACCTCTTTTTAGTTTTACTCTCATTATCAGTAGAAAATGCGATTAAAGTTGGTAATTACTTTTATACCTCTCCCATAAAATATTATGGTTATTGAATGTGAAATTTGGAGAGTATTACAGATTTCCCAAAATTCCACCCTAACGTCCATTTCACTCTGTTCCTTTTGTGTTGTGGCAAACTTTGGTTCATAGATTTTAGTGAACACTGTCACTTTTTTTGATAACCTTAGGATCCATATGAAAATGAATTGTAAAAGGCAGTTAGGGAAAGAATAGCTCAGTGCAGAAAGAGGAAAGCTTCCTATTTGTTACTGGACTACAGCAATGTCACATCTTTGAAACCTGGTTGTTACGTAAAACCCAGGTGGTAAAGCCTGAAAAGGACAAATTTTGCCTTTGTCTTTTTCTTTCCTTGTATCTCTTGGTCAGATGGGGTGGGGGTTGCGGAGGGAAATGTTAGGTATCAAACTGTGGATATGAATAAGACTACAAAATTAAGAAAGCTCTTTTAGAAATTTTGGAAAATTCTGCTTCATTTATTCAAACAGAAATGAATCCTGACTTTATAAAATATTACAATTTCTTATAATGATAAAGTAAACACAAAATATTTTAATCAATTCAAATTATGACAACGTGTCAACTGATCAAATTAATGAAAAAATTCCTTTTCTTGAGTAAAGTGACAGTTAGCCTTAGTATCAAACTTCCATTAAAGGTTGAAGAAGAGAAGAAGAAGTACAGAAGTAGTGAAACGGAAGGATCAGAAAACATTCCTGATGCCACGGCTGCTGGAATAATTCAACAAAGAAAGAACGGAAAAACTGATAACCGTCAATTTCCTATGATAGAAAATAAGGATTCTGATAGGTGAGCCTAGAGCAAGATTTAGATAGTAGGTAATTATGTTTTCTTATGAAACAAAATGTTATGGTTCGAGCTAACAGATTTTATATTTTTGGTAGAGATATTCCACCCTACGTGCTAATCAGAGAAATGCAAATAACAATGAGATTCGAGTTTTTGCAGTCATAGCGATAAATATTTTATTTAAAAACAATAACCAGACTTAGCAAATGTAAGGACAATGACGTTCTTATACCCTGTGGCTAGATGAAATTGGTAAATCCTTGCTGAAGCGTGATTGATCAGTGTGTTTCAAAATTTCAGGTATGTCAGGGCTCCTGGGTGTCTCAGTGTGTTAAGCGTCCCAACTTTGGCTCACATCATGATCTTGCAGTTTGTGAATTTGAGCCTCATGTCAGACCCTTGCTGACAGCTCAGAGTCTGGAACCTACTTCAGATTCTCTGTCTCCCTCTCTCTGACCCTTCCCTGTTTGTACTCTGTCTCTCTCTCAAAAATAAATAGTAAAACATTCAAAAATAATTTTCATATATGTCCTCTTGTTATTCCAAAGGCTTCATTGCCAGTACTCGATCCTCCAGGAAAACCTGATTTCTGTCAAAACACACACACACACACACACACACACACACACACACACACACACACATTCTAAGGACATTTATTATATATTATAATATATACAAAATAGGACAGATATGTTAAGGTTACTTCTATAACTATGTTACATATATATGGGAAGGATATTTATTATAGTATTCCCATATCAAAAATTGGAGATGGTCTAAATGTTTATTTACTTATTTTGAGAGAGAGGAGTGTGTGCACTCATGGAACATGCTCGTGAGCCCAAGCATTGGGGAAGGGCAGAGACAGAGAGGAAGACAATCCCCAGCAGACTCCATGCTAACAGTACAGAGCCCAATACAAGGCTCAATCTCACCACCATGAGATCACGACCTGAGCCTATATCAAGAGTCAGATGCTCACCGGACCAAGCCACCTAAGCGCCCTGGATATGGGCTAAATATTCATGAATAGGAAGTAAATTTTCACATCTATAAAATAATGTAGTATGTGACCATTTTAAGAAATGCATTTAGATCTACAGTGTACTGATGGTTGAACAAAGGATATTTAAAGCATTTGGTTTGATGTCATCTCTTACACAAATTTTGTTAGAATAGTTTTAGTATCTACTGAATTGCAAAAGGATGTTGTTACCTGCTACACTGGCAGTCTACTTTCTTACCAATGAGATTGCTGGTTATTAGGTTTTTGGTTTTGGTTCCCAGTGCGTGAGTGCACAAATGTTGGACTCTCGGATTAATGTGAATATCGCCAAGAGCTTTCACATGGCAACTTGTCTCATATTCTGTATAAACATTTGATGACCCCTGTGCTATAAGCCACGATGCCGCTAATGCAGTGAATCTTCTTTATAAAGATATCTTGCTTGGAGGCCATTATTTTCCTTTTTAAAGAGAATATGTTTCAATATGCACTACCCCAAATTTTTCAACAGTGCCTTCATAGTATACACTTTAGGAAAATTCACTTTACAGAGTAGGAATATTTTCTGCATTCTCAGCCACTTTTCCTTCTTTTTATAAAATTTAATATGATTATTTTGGAAAGTATAAAATATCCTAGAGTTAAGTGACTTTTAAAAATTTTTATTTATTTATTTTGAAAGAGAGAAAGCATGCACTCATGACTGGGGGAGGGGCAGAAACAGAGAGAGAGAATCGCAAGCAGGCTCCATGTCGTCAGTGCATAGCCCGCTGTTGGGCTTGATCTCATGAATCAAGAGATCAAAACCTGAGCCAAAATCAAGAATCGGATGCTTAACTGATTGGACCACCCAGGTGCCCTTAGAGTTAGATAATGTTTATCAGGCATGAAATACTGCCCCTGAAATTTAGGTTTTCTGTGGTCTATCTAAGCATAAGATAAATGGTAATCAGTTTATATAATATTATTATCTAGGAATTTTTAAGGAATCTTCTGATTCTATAATTTTGTGAGTTATTTAGTAACTTGGTCTGGCATAAAAGTAAAGAAACTAATGTTACACGTATGTAATCTTAAAAACTTCAAGTATTACAAAAATGCTATGTAATCATCATGTAACAATTGAAAACTATAGCAACACTAGAATATTAGATCAACCATGATCATTCCACTTAGCTATGAAATCCTTAAATAATCATCTATCCTCTTTGACCCTGATTTCCCTCCCATCCTCTCTTGCATTCATTGTACTAATTTTCCCTCTCACTACTCCAGAATTGTTTTTTCCGAGGTTACCATTGATTTTTCACTTTCATAAATCTGAACATAATTTCATACATCTCATTTTACTTAACCTTTCAGCAATACTTGGCCCAACAGAAAACTCTCTCCTCCCAAATTATCTCTCCACTTAGCTTTCAGGTTATCACTAATTTTTTTTTCGCTGCCTTTCTAGTCTGACACTTCAGCCTTATTTGTTTGTTTCTCCTCATCCCCCACCTCTTTTTCATTGATGTCTTCCTGGAATTTGTCTTTGATCTTCTTTCTCTTGACTTTTACAATCTTGTACATTCTAATGATCTTGAAGTTTATATCTTCAGCCCAGATCTCTCTCCATAATTCCAGAAGCACGTCTCAAACTGCCTCCATGATACCTCTTTTTGGATAGCTATTGGATATTGCAAACTCAACATGTCCAAAATTGAACGACTGATATTCTTTCTTAATTCTTGCCTCTCATGTCTTTCCTAATCGAGTTAATAACAGTTCTATGAGTTGCTCTGCTAAAAATATTCATATCATCTTTGAGTCCTTTTTCTTTATTCTTTTTTTTTTGTACACATGTCTAATTTGTCACATCTCCTTCAAATATATCCAGAAGCCAAACGTATCATCCATGACCAAGATACTATCCTCTGTTGTCTATATTGTTGTAATAGGTGATTAACTGGTGATCTTGTTTATTTGGTTCTTCTTTTGTTTTTACTGTTTCCATTAATTCTAAACACATTGAATCTATTAAAATGTATGTCAGCTTGTGTCCTTCCTCTGCTCAAAGCCTAATTGCATCCCATTTCACTCAGAGTACATGCCAAAACTCTTTCTAACACCTACAATGCCTGTATGATCTGTTCCTATCAGGTATCTCCTTCTCTTTCTCTGAGTTGAACTATTTTCTATCCCTTTTATTCTGTCCAGCCACACTGAATTTCTCACTATTCATTAAACATTGGGGCATACTTCCGAACTTGCTGGTGACTATGTGGAATGCTTTCCCTCACATACCTCATGGCTTGCTTTTTTCCTTTGTTTTTTCCCTTCAGTTTTTTTGCTTCAAAGTCACTTTCTTAGCAAGACTTTCTTGGCCTTCCTGAGCAGTATTTCAACTACCCCTTTCCCTATAACACATTGAAATTTGATTTCTCTGCTTTAGTTTTTCTCCTGTTAATACTGTATATTTTGCCTACGTAGTTTATTGTTATTGTGTATCTACTTCACTCATTGGTAGAATTGTTATCGGTTCATTGCTATGTCCTCAGTGCCTAGAAAATGTTCTAGTATATATAGTACTTATTCAATAATATTTCTTGAGTAAATGGAGTTGAACTTGTGTGTATTGTTTTTAATATAATACTAATTCTGTCTTATGCAAAGTTTGACGTGCGTTCATTCTGACAATTAAACCTGCCAGTTATATGCATGTTTTGGATTTTCGGAGGCTCAATATTGTGTTTACTTGCTACTTATTCTTTTAGCTGTATTTATGGTCATTTTAATTATGGTAAAATACGTCACAGAAATAGCACTCTTCCTTTATATTTAATAAGGAAAATAAAATACGGTGGCCAAATATTATAGGACTTTAAAAATTCTCGCCAAAGGACTCTGGGCCCTCGATATCTGAATAAAAAAGATGAAGTTGGAATTTATAGCTTACAGATAAGAGCGAACTATGCTGGTAAGGTAAAGTTGTTTCTAACAGAGTAAAGTGCTTTTTTAAAAAAACAATTTATTGTCAAATTGGTTTCTATACAACAAGTGCCCTCCTCAGTACCCCTCACCCACTCTCCCCTCTCCCATACCCCCCACGAACCCTCGATTTGTTCTTAGTAACTGAGGGTCTCTTATGTTTTGTCTCCTTCTGTCTCTGTGGGATTTTTTTTCTTTCCCCTCTCCTCCTTCCCCATGGTTTTCGGCTAAGTTTCTCAAAATCCACCTATGCATGAAAACATATGGTATCTGTCTTTCTCTGACTGACTTATTTCACTCAGCATAATACCCTCCAATTCCATCTACATTGCTACACATGGCCAGATTTCATTCTTTCTCATTGCTGTGTAGTATTCCAGTGTATATATATGCCACATCTTCTTTATCCATTCATCAGTTGATGGACACTTAGTCTCTTTCCATGATTCGGCTATGGTAGAAAGTGCTGCTATAAACGTTGGGGTACATACATACATAGGAGTGCCCCTATGCATCAGCAATCCTGTAGCTCTTGGATAAATTCCTAGCAGTGCATTGCTGAGTCATAGGGTCATTCTATTTCCATTTTTTTGAGAAACCTCCACACCATTCTCCAGAGCGGTTGTACCAATTTGCATTCCCACTGACAGTGTAAGAGGGTACCTCTTTCTCCACATCCTCACCAGCATCTATAGTTTCCTGATTTGTTCATTTTAGCCACTCTGACTGCTGTGAGGTGATATCTCAGTGTGGTTTTGATTTGTATTTCCTTGACGATGAGTGGCATTGAGCATCGTTTCATGTGTCTGTTGGTCATCTGGAGAAGTCTATCTTCTTTGGAGAAGTTTCTAATCATATCTTCTGCCCATTTCTTCACTGGACTTTTCGTTTTTCGGGTGTGGAGTTTGGTAAGTTCTTTATAGATTTTAGATACTAGTCCTTTATCTGATATGTCATTTGCGATTATCTTTTCCCATGTTGGTTCCTATCAGTTTTGTTGGTTGTTTCTTTTGCCGTGCAGAAGTTTTTTTTATCTTGATGAGGTCCCAGTAGTTCTTTTTTTGTTTTTAATTCCCTTGCCTTTGGGGATGTGTCGAGTAAGAAATTGCTGCGGCTCAGGTCAAAAAAGGTTTTTTCCTGCTTTCTCCTCTACGGTTTTGATGATTTCCTGTCTCATATTCAGATCTTTTATCCAATTAGAATTTATTTTTGTGAGTGCTGTAAGGAGGTGGTCTAGTTTAATTCTTTTGCATGTTGCTGTCCAGTTTTCCCAGCACCATTTGTTAAAGAGGCTGTCTTTTTTCCATTCCATTCTCTTTCCTGCTTTGTCAAAGATTAGTTGGCCATATGCTTGTCGGTCCATTTCTGGATTCTCTATTCTATTCCATTGATCTATGTGTCTGTTTTTGTGCCAATACCGTAAGTCTTGATGATTACTGCTTTGTGGTAGAGGTTAAAGTCTTGGATCGTGATGCCTCCTGCCTTGGTTTTCTTCTTCAATATTACTTTGGCTATTCAAGGTCATTGTGGTTCCATACAAATTTTAGGATTGTTTGCTCTAGCTTTGAGAAGAATGCTGGTGCAATTTTGATTGGGATTGCATTGAATGTGTAGATTGCTTTGAGATCTTTTACATCTTTGGTTAGGTTTCTAACTAGGTATTTTATGGGTTTTGGTGCAATTGTGAATGTGATTAGCGTCTTTATTTCTCTTTCTGTTCCTCCATTGTTGGTGTATAGAAATGCATCCAATTTCTGTACATTGATTTTGTACCCTGTGACTTTGTTGAACTCATGGATCGGTTCTATTACCTGTTAATTGCTTGTATTTCTGAAGGATTGGTTGTAATCACTCCTTTTCGTTCATGATTTTATCTATTTGGGTCCTCTCTCTTTTTGAGAAGTCTGGCTAGAGGTTTATTAATTTTGTTTATTTTTTTCAAAGAACCAGCTCTTGTTTTCATTGATCTGTTCCACTACTTTTTTAGTTTATATTATTAATTTCTGCCCTGATTTTTGTTATTTCTCTCTTTAGGCTGTGTTTGGGGTGTCTTTGCTGTTCTGCTTCTAGTTCCTTAAGGTGTGCTGTTAGATTCTGTGTTACCGATTTTTCTTGTTTCTTGAGATGGGCCTGGATTGCAATATATTTTCCTCTCAGGACGGCCTTTACCGCATCCCAAAGGGTTTTGATTGTTGTATTTTCATTTTCATTTGTTTCCATATTTTTAATTTCTTCTCCAATTGCTCGGTTGACACATTTGTTCTTTAGTAGGTTGTCCTTTAGCATCCATGTTTTTGGGGATTTTCCAACTTTTTCGTGTGGTTGATTTCAAGTTTCATAGCATTGTGATCTGAAAGTGTGCATGGTATGATCTCAATTTTTTTATATTTATCGAGAGCTTCCCTGTGCCTCAGTATGTGGTCAGGTTTGGAAAATGTACCGTGTGCATTTGAGAAGAATGTAAATTTCTTTGCTTATGGATGTAGGGCCCTGAAAATGTCAATCAGGCCCATCTGTTTGAATGTGTCGTTCAGGGCTATTGTTTCCATTCCATTCTCTTTCCTGCTTTGTCAAAGATTAGTTGGCCATATGCTTGTCGGTCCATTTCTGGATTCTCTATTCTATTCCATTGATCTATGTGTCTGTTTTTGTGCCAATACCGTAAGTCTTGATGATTACTGCTTTGTGCTTAGTGATTCTCTGTCTAGTTGATCTATCCAGTGCTGTAAGTGGAGGGTTAAAGTCCCCTGGAATTAGCACATTTTTACCAGTAAGATTGCTTATGTTTATAATTAATTGTTTAACAAATTTGAGTGCCCCCAAATTTGACGTGCATAGACATTTATAATTGTTAGCTCTTCCTGCTGGATGGTTCCTATGATTATTATTATTATATAGTGCCCTTCTTCATCTCTTGTTACAGCCTTTAAAGTCTATTTTGTCTGATATAAGTGTGGCTACTCCAGCTTTCTTCTGACTTCCAGTAGCATGGTAGATAGTTCTTGATCCCCTCATTTTCACTCTGAAGATGTCCTCAGGTCTAAAATGAGTCTCTCATAGACAGCAAATAGATGGGTCTTGTTTTTTAATCCGTCTGTTACTCTATGTCCTCCATTGTTGGTGTATAGAAATGCATCCAATTTCTGTACATTGATTTTGTACCCTGTGACTTTGTTGAACTCATGGATCGGTTCTATTACCTGTTAATTGCTTGTATTTCTGAAGGATTGGTTGTAATCACTCCTTTTCGTTCATGATTTTCGTTCAAAGTTATTGGAGCATTTACTCCAGTTACATTCAGTGTTAATATTGAAAAATATGGGTTTAGAGTCACTGTGTTATCTGTAGGTTACATGATTGTAAGGATGTCTCTGGTACTCTATGTTCCTTACAATATTTCCTTCATAGAGATCCCTCAGGATCTTGTAAGTCTGGTTAATTTGTGACAAATTCCTTCAGTTTTTGTTTGTTGGGGAAAACTTTTATCTCTCGTTCCATTCTGAATGATAGGCTGGCCAGATAAAGGATTCTTGGCTGCATATCTTTCCTGTTCATGACATTGAAGATTTCGTTCCATTCCTCTGACTTGCCAAGTTTCTGTAGATAAGTCTGCTACTGCCCTTCTGTGGCTCCCTTTGTATGTTAAGGCCCATTTATCCCTAGCTGCTTTCAGAATTCTCTCTTTGTCCTTGTATTTTGCCAGATTGACTGTGGTGTGTCATGCACAAGAGCTATTCAAGTTACATCTGAGGGAAGTTCTCTATGCCTCTTGGATTTCCATGCCCGTTTCCTTCCTCATGTTGAGGAAGTTCTCAGCAATGATTTGGTCAAGTACCCCTTCAGTTCCTTTCGCTCTCTCTTCTTCCTCTGAAATTCCTATGATACAGATATTGTTCCGTTTGATTGCATAGCTCAGCTCTTGAATTCTCCTTTCCTGTTCCTGAATCAGCTTCTCTCTCTTTTTCTCTGCTTTCTCCTTCTCCATAATTCTATCTTCTAATTCACCTATTCTCTCTTCTGCCTCTTCAATCCATGCTGTGGCCGCCTCCATTTTGTTTTACATCTCATTTAAAGCATTTATTAATTCCTCCTGACCATTTTCAAGGTCCTTGATCTCTGCAGTGAGTGACCCCCTGATATCTTCTATGCTTTTTTCAAGCCCAGTGCTTAGTTTTCTGACTGTCATTCTATATTCATGTACTGTTATGTTGCTTATATCTGTTATCATCAATTCTTGAATTGCCACTATTTCCTGTAATTTCTTTTGAGGAGAAAATTTCTGTTTCATCATTTTGGCTAGTTTTATCCCCCTTATAAGTTTTAAAAGCTTGTTTTGTATTCTGACTCTGCAGGTACTGCTATGTTAAGGGAGGCTCAAATACTGTCGAGGGCCTGGACTTTCGAGAGGTGGTTGAGTTTTTTTGTTGTTGTAGTAGTAGTTGTTGTTGTTTTTGGAGAGTGTTACTTGCTCTCTGTTGTTGTGACTTTGGTTGTCCTTTACCAGGTGTGTTTTGGTTTGTTTCCAGAGGTTGCCCTGGAAAGGAAAACAGACAGACAGACAAACAGGAAACAAAGACACACAAACATACTGACAACTAAAACAGGCAAGCAGATCAAAACAGAAGAAGGAATAATGAACGACACTCTGGAGGCATATGACCTGAAATACTAGGTACCAATTAAGGACGGGGTATGTGCTGTGCAGATGGAAGAGCATACACAGAGAGAGTAATGACAGGTGTGGGGAACAAGAGAAAACAAACTTTGACCAGGTAGAGACTGAAAGGCTTAATCCAGAGAGAGAGAAATCAGAATAAGGAGGAGGCAAGAAAAAAGAAATGAAGATAAAGTTACCCAGATGAACTATGTGGCCTGGTTATTCCAGAGAGAGAAATAGGAAAGCAAAGAAGGAGGTAGAGAACATGTGTTGAGAGAATGGGTTAAATGTCTGTTTAATACCCAGGTAGCCAGCTCAGGGGCGGGGAGAGAAAAGGAGGAGAAAAGGGACAATATATCTAAATAAGAAGAATTGACCTGGAGTTAACGCAGGCAATGCTGTAGTACTTGATTAAATTTATTCCTAAGTATTTTGTTCTTTTTGATGTTTTTGTAAATGGGATGTTTCCTTCATATTTCTTTTTCAGATATATCATTTTTATTATATAGATCTACAACTGATTTCTTTATGTGGATTGTGTAATTTAAAAATACTTTTTTTAATGTGTATGTTTGATAGAGAGACAGAGAAAGAGAGAGAGACACTGAGCAGGGAAGGGGCAGAGAGAGAGAGAGAGAGAGAGAGAGAGAGAGAGAGAATCCAAAGCAGGCTTCAGGCTCTGAGCTATCAGCACAGAAACTTAACTGTCAAAAGCTTAGAAGCTTAACTGAACTTAACTGAATTCAGAAGCTTAACTGACTGAGCCACCCAGGCACCCCTGTATCTTCCAGTTGATTTTATCCTTCATAATTACTAGTTCTAGCAGCCTTTTGGTGGTATCTTCAGGGTTATCTATATATAAGATCATATCATCTCCAAAAAAAACTTTTATTTCTTCTTTTCTGATTTGACAATCGTTTATTTCTTTTTCTTTTCTGACTGCTCTGCCTAGGACTTGCGGTATCCTGTTGAATAGGAGTGGTAATGTGGGCAACTTTGCCTTGTTGTTGAACTTAGAGTAAAAGCTTTCAGTTTTTGACCATTGCATATGAATTTAGCTGTGGGCATTTTCTTTCTCTTTTTATATTAAGGTGGGGATTATATTATATTATATTATAATATTATATTATTATATTAATGTGCAGATTAGAAAAAATACATGTGTATGTATATATATAATATACAAACACTTACTCCTTTCTGAATATAACTACTCATTCTTTGATAATTTTAGATATTCAGCGCCTTTGATACTATCACGAATAGCTATGATTTTGTTAGAGACATTAAAGTATCTGGTTATATTAAGTTAATATTTGTTTAGATTCTGGGGAAAGGGGAAGATTTTATTTATTGACAACTGAAAATAAACTAATAATCCATAACAGATTATTTCTTTTGGATTATAAAGCTCTAAATTAGAAAAACCATGCTTCCTGTACCAACAGTGTCATTGACACAGATTGTGTGCTCAATAAGCATGTGTTGAATGTAGCAATAAACAGGTGAGTGAGTGAATGAATGAATGACTGTTTGTGAACTTCTCTAGAAAAAGGAAGTCTTTAGTTTATTGAAAGTAGATTTCCAATATTGCCTAGGTAAAAAGTCTTTTTATTTAAATAAACATGTGTAAGATGCTGAAATTGTTATGCATAACTTAGCTAGAAATAATTTAATAATATAGATTCATTTGCTATCGTATTACTTAGAAACACTTCAATATTACTTTCACCACATATTATAAAACACGTGCTTTGAAGGCACATTTCCTGGGTTTGAGTTCAGCATCTGTTCTTGACCAGCTGAATGGGCTGGGGCAAGTTACTCAGACTCTCTGGGCCTCATTTTCTTCCTGTGGAAAATACTTAATATAATAACTTACTTCATAGGATTGTTGTGAGGCTTAAAATAGCTTTAAGACCTAGAAAGTGCTCCAAATAATGCACAGATCATAGTTGCATGGTGAGTCCTCGACACATTAATATCATGATTGTGAAAAGGGGGTTTCTTTCATATAGGGACTTGCACTTTCCAACTAGGTTTTAGTGCCAGGAAAAGCTTATTTTTATTGGAAATGACAACAACAAAAAAGGTATAATTCCTATCAAATTATGCAAGTAGCATAATTTCCTTTACTTTTCTTAGTTTTGATCTAAATTTAGTACTTTATTGTGCTCCCTTTGTCAGAACATATACTAAAATTGGATACATCTAATCCTTTGTTAATAGTATTATTAGTATATTTTCGGTGTTATTTAATGTTACTCTATTGCTTAATTCCCTTTGTAGAAAATTAGTTCCAAATGCAGAGTTTCTATCAAAAACAATAGTTTTAGATATTCTTTGTATTTAAAGTATTCAATATTTGTCTGAGAAGAAGTGTCTCTTTTTTCAGAGTTGAGAAGAAAATTTATAAGAATAACAAGGTAAAAAAATACACAATATAATTTTATTTATGTATTATTTATTTTATTTTTATTTTAGTATAATATTTTGATAAATAATATTTATTAGAAATATTATTCTGTGGTAAAAAATTTCTTTATGAAAGGTATAGTGAAAAAATAGAAAATCTTTGTTATAGAGACATTTTCTGTGAAAATGTTACTTAGAAATACTAGCTATTAATAACGGGGTCTTTTTTGATAAAAATCAGTTCTTTTAAAAACTACCTATGGTTTTGCTTTCAAATGTTTATTTACTTATTTTTAAAATTTATTTTGACAGAAAACATGCAAATGGGGGGAGGGGCAGAAGGAGAGAGAGAATGCCAAGCAGGCTCTGCGCTGTCAGCATAGAGGTCAACATGGGACTCAAAATGAGTAACCGTGAGCTCATGACCTGAGCCCAAAGAGAGTCGGATGCTCCACTGCCTCAGCTACACAAGGGCCCCTATTTTTGCTTTTATAAAAACACGGGTATTTATCACTTCTGTACACTCAGTATAGTTTATAAATATTTGGGGGGCATATTGAAATAGTATTATTTATTTGTAGGTCAAAAAACAAATTAATACTATGGATGACCTTGATGACTCAAGTCAGTCATCCAAAACTGAGACTTCAGAGGATTGTGAGTCGCTTTACTCTAAGAATTGCATGCTGCTAATCGAACAACTTGGCATGGAGTTGAAAGGTAGGAAGCCTTTTTATGTATATTGCTATACTCATATCTGCACACCTGGCCTAGTACTGCACCATAGAACACTGATGTACTGTAGAGCTGCTCATCTCTCAGAAATATGTTTTATATTAAAATAAAATGATAACTAGGGTATATTCTCCGCCAAAGAGTCATAATGTCACTGTACTTTGCTTAGTGGGAATGGCACACCTAACATGTTTGTTAACTCAGCATCTCTTCTGTGCCTTCCCCCAAGGTCAGCTCATTATTTTTCTCCTAGATTACTGAAAGAACCTCAGGACTGTTTTCCCTGCTAATCCACCTCCCACAACCTTAGTCTACACTGCAACCAAAATTATTACACATTTTTAAAAATTTATATTTCATCATGTTCCCCCTTGCTTAAACCTTAGCTATTACTTCTCATTGCTATACGGTTAAAGGCCATGGTCCTCCAGCTTTGTCTTGTATTGTTTTACATCCTACTTTCTATCTGTGTCTTATCCATCTTTTTGCATGTTTTTTCCTGTTAGAGAGCTTTTTGTTTCCAACAGCTGTAGTTAGAATGTACTTAGAATATGAAGCATATCATTTGATAGTTTTGATATATATATATATACACGTATGAAACGATAACCATAATCCAGACAGTTAACATATTCATCACCCTTAAAAGTCTCATGTGCATTTATATTCCCTTATTTTGAGGCTGCCAAATTGTTTTCTAAAGTAGCTGTAATATTTTCCTCTCCCAGTACCAATTCCTACATATATATTCATGAACACTTAGTATTGTCAGCTTGTTAAATCCTAGCCCATGTGATGGATATGTAGTCTATATATCCTTATGGCTTTAATATATATTTCCTTAATAATTGATGATGTTGAGCATATGTTCATCTCCTTCTTTGCCATCTGTATATCTTCTTTGAATTGTCCACTTCTTTTGTCATTTAAAAATTAAGTCGTTTGTTTTCTTGTTGAGTTTTCAGAATTTTTTTTAATATTCTGGACACATTTCCTTTTTGTTTCCTTTTGTTTTTTTGTGGGTTTTTTGGTCCATTGAGGCATTTTATGTGCATGTATATATTGCATCCCTAGAAAAAGTATCCCATGATTTTCCTTCCTGTGTGTTTTCATCTTAATTCTTCATGGTCCATGATTGCAGCTGAGGTTGTCAGTACAATGAAACCAAACTGAGCAGATTATTCTGCCATGTTTCTAGATCTTTGCGTTGTCCATCAGTTCTGGGGCCAACCATACTGCTTGCTTAACCTGCCTGTGAGGTTCACAACAATGTTCCCAACTCTGTGATCATCAATTATTTCAAATTCACCAGTGTAACACGCATGCTTCATCATCACAGTTAGAAAGTGGATGATATCCTTGGAGCATGGCCTAATAAGAACGTGGTCTTGGATTCTCTATTCGGTATTGTTATGCCTTTGAGAGCATCTGCCACGACATTCATTGGCACCATTATGATGGCGCAGAAAGATGGTAGAAAGAGCTAGATACAGTTCCTTTATCACCTCTAGTTTTTTGTAAGGTTTTCTTCTGCCAGTCTGTGACTTTTCATTCTCTCAGCAGAGTTTTTTGAAGAGTAGTTTTTCTTTTCGATGAAGTCCAGTTTATGCATTTGTTCTTTTATGATTGTTGCTTTTGGTTTTCATATCTAAGAAATCTTTGCGTAGCACAAGGTCACAGAGATTTGCTCTCATGCTTTCTTTTAGAAGTTTTATAGTTTCAGTCTTGCATTTAGATTTATGATCCATTTTATATTCTTTTCTATTTATGATACAAAATATGGATCCACTTTCATTGTTTGCATATGGATATCCAGTTGTTCCAGCACAGTTTGTTGAAAAGGTTATGTTTTCTCCACTTTATGCCATTGCTCTTTTGTTATAATCAGTTGACTGTATAATGTGGCTTTACTTATGGGCTCTATTCTGTCCCATTGATCTCTTTGGTCATCTTTGTACCAATATTATGGTGTATTAATTGCTACCAGTTTATAATAATTTTTGAAATCAGGTAGTGTTAGTCCTCTAACTTTGTTCTTTTTCAGGGTTCTTTTGCTACTCCGGATCGTTTGCATTTCCACGTGAATTTTAGAATCAGTTTGTTGATTTCTAAAAAAAAAAAAAAAGAAATTTCGTGGTATTTTAATGTTTTACTCTTGAGAGAGACAGAGCATGAGTGGGGGAGGGGCAGAGAGAGAGGGAGACAGAATCTGAAGCAGGCTTCAGGCTCCAAACTGTCAATACAGAGCCCAAAGAAGGACTTGAACTCACCAACCGTGAAATCATGACCTGAGCCAGCATCTGACTCTTAACTGACTGAGCCACCCAGGTGCCCCTGAATTTTAATTTTTGGTTGTTTATAGCTAACATATAGAAATACAGTAAGTTACTATAGTGATTCTGTATCCTCCAGGCTTGATAAATTTATATATAATATATAATATTAATATATATATATAAATATATATAATAAAAATATATATAATATATATAATTTTAGAGAGAATGGGTGAGCTGTAGAGAGGGGCAGAGAGAGAGAAAGAGAGATCAAGAGAGAGAGAATCTTAAGCAGCTCCATGCTCAGTGCGAGGCCAAAATAGGGCTTGATCCCTAGATTCCGGTTTCACAGTCTGAGCTGATATCAACAGTTAGACACTCAACCAACTGAGTCACCTTAGTGCCATGATAAATTCATTTATTAATTCTGGTAGCATTTTTCTTAATTTCATCAGATTTTCTACATAAGGAAAAGTCATTAAGTTTCATTTTAATTACTATTTTAATAACGATGGTAAATATAGTAGCCTTTATTTAAAGTTTTTTTAAAGTTTATTTTTGAGAGAGAGATGGAGACAGGGCACAAGTTGGGGAGGGGCAGAGAGAGAGAGGGAGACACAGAATCCGAAGAAGGCTCCAGGTTTAATGTGTTTTAATAGCTTACTATGTGTTCTGCACCTGCGAGTACTACTATATTAAAATGGGGTCTTACATGGTCCAGGGCCTGTTCCTTCAGGTGGTATTTTTGGAGTGTGTTGCTATGTTTTTGTGACTCTGGTTGCTTTATCTCCCTGCTCGTATTAGTGATTTGGACTTTCCAGTCAGTGTGCTTTGATTTGTTCAGTAACGTAAACTTGGAAAAATTTTAAACAGTGAGGATTGGTGGAAGATGCCTTATCCCATACACAGAGAGAAATGACAGAGGCAGGGAGAAAGAAAAGAAGAAATAAAAATTCACCAGGAATAAAATCAGAGAATCTATACAGCTTAATCCAAAGAGAGAGAGAAAGAGAGAGAGAGGAAAATAAAGAAGAAGCAAATACAGATGATGTGCAAAAAGAATAGATTAAAAATGTGTATGACCTGGCAAGTTGTCCCCATTGGCACCTGGAGATGGTTATGTCACTCTGAAGCTCAAATTACTGGAATTCCACATTCTTCTGGCCTCAATACTGCTGTGTTTATGGACTCAGTAATTTCAGGTCCCCCTAGTTTTCCTCCACATTGACTCCTCCCCTCCTTAATGGATTGTTAGATTTGATTTGTGTTTTCTTTAGAATATTTACTTCTAAAAGTATGTTTATGATGGACTTTTATTTCTTGTAGTATCTTTGTGTGGTTATGGTGTCAGGGTAATGTTTGCTTCACAGAATGAGGTGAGAAATATTTCTCCTCTCCAATTTGGGGGAGACTTTGTGTAGAATTGATAACATTTCTTCCTAAAATGTTGCTTGAATTCACTGGTGTAGCCTCTTGACCTTGGATTTTTTTTCTGTGGGAAACTTTAACTAGGACTTTAATTTCTTTGATAGACATAGGGTTGGTGGATTATCTGTTCTTTTTCCTCCTATTTTATTTGTTTTATTTTATTTTACTTTTAAGTAATCTTTACACCCAACATGGGGCTTGAACACACAACCTAGAGTCAAGAGTCACACTCTGTACCTAGTTAGTCAGGTACTAGTCTCTTGATCACACTTTGATAATTTCTGTCTTTCAGGAATTTACTGAGTTCATCTGATATGTCAAATTTATTAATACAAAATTCACACTATTTTGAAATTTTTTAGTATCCAGAGAATCCAAAGTAATGTTACATGACTAATTACTGATAGATTTGTTATTTTAATAATCTATTGTGATTTTGGTTTCTGTACAACACCCAGGGCTCATCCCAACACGTACCTTCCTCTGTGCCCATCACCCACTCTCCCCCCTCCCACACCCCTCTCCCCTCAGCTTGTCCTTAGTTTTTGAGACTCTCCTATGTTATGTCTTCCTCCCTCTCTGTGGCTTTTTTTCCCTTTCTTTCCCCTCTCCTCCTCCTCCCTGGTTTTCTGTTAGGTCTTCCAAAGCCTACGTATGCATGGGAACATATGGAATCTGTATTTATCTGCCTGACTTATTTCACTCAGCATAATATCCTCTAGTTTCATCCATGTTGCCACACATGGCCAGATTTCATTCTTTCTCATTGCTGCGTAGTATTCCATTGTATATGTGTATACCACATCTTCTTTATCCATTCATCACTTGATGGACACTTAGTCTCTTTCCATGATTTGGCTATTGTCGAAAGTGCTGCTATGAACATCGGGGTACACGTGCCCCTATGCATCAGCAGTCCTGTATCTCTGGGTAGATTCCTAACAGTGCTATTGCTGAGTCATAGGGTAAATCTATTTTCATTTTTTGAGGAACCTCCACAAATTCTCCAGAGTGGCTGCACCAGTTTGCATTCCCGCCAACAGTGCAAGAGGGTGCCTGTTTCTCCACATCCCCGCCAGCATCCATAGTTTCCTAATTTGTTCATTTTAGCCACTCTGACTGGTGTGAGGTGGTATCGCAGTGTGGTTTTGATTTGTATTTCCCTGATGATGAGTGACGTTGAGCATCGTTTCATGTGTCTGTTTGCCATTTGGATGTCTTCTTTGGAGAAGTGTCTATTCATATCTTCCGCTCATTTCTTCACTGGATTATTCGTTTTTCGGTGTGTAGTTTGGTAAGTTCTTTATAGATTTTAGATACTAGTCCTTTATCCGATATGTCATTTGCGATTATCTTTTCCCATTCCGTTGGTTGCCTATCAGATTTGTTGGTTGTTTCTTTTGCCTTGCAGAAGCTTTTTATCTTGATGAGGTCCCAGTAGTTCATCTTTGCTTTTAATTCCCTTG
>PITB01010861.1:0-59889 GCA_004024585.1 Paradoxurus hermaphroditus
AGCGGAAATACCTGCTTGGTGGGCGTGAGTTTAATAAGGGTGTGGGGGAGGGGAGTTTCCTTGCAAATGAGGCATGTGCTCCTGGGTTGTTTATTATCTTTAGGAATTAGCTAGCTCTCCTGGGAAGGGCAGTCTCTCTCTGGGGCTGTAAGGCCCCTCAAGATGTCAAAACATCTTAAGATGCAGAAAATGAAAAATATCATTAACATACCAAAGGACTTTTTTAACATACAGTTTGATGTATCCTTCCAGATACATGAAAGCAGACACATAAGCCGGTGAGAAACTATCCGTCTTTGTAAGAACAGAGATGTGAAGGTTTTTTAACCAAACCAACAATCACATTATACAGTCTATTTTGTAAACTGCCTCCTTAATATGTCATGAAAGTCTTTCCATACTAGTATTATCGAACTAGTCAAATTTAACTTCTGAAAGGTATTCTAATACCTGGATACACTGACCAATAGATACATCAATTAACCAATCTTTTATTGGTGGATTTCTAACTTACTTCTATTTTCTTTACCATAAATAATGTTTTAATAATCACTCGTATAAATTCTTCATGCAATTATTTTCTTAAAATAAATGTGTTTGGGCAGAATAGCTAGAAGTTTTCAAATTCTCAATGATTTCTAGATACTGACAAATTGCCCTCCAAAAAGGTTGCACTAATTTATACTTATACGAAAAGTATATGAGTTCCCATTTTCCTACACTTTGTCAACACTTGATATTAATTTTTCTAATTTTAGCCAATATTAGTGAAAATGGTGTAATTTGATGCATTTTTATTACTAATAAACTTTAACTCATTCCAATAGGTTTATTAATTATTTTTATGATTCTTTTGGGAATTATTTTTTCATATCAATTTAGACAAGTCATTTAATCTCTAAGGTTCAATTTTCACAGTTATAAAATGTCATTAATAGATCCCACATCTTAAGGTTCAAGTATAGATCAAGTAGACTAACGTCAGTGTAAGTATTCTAAAGCCAAAATAACAGGATTCCTTTAACAAATATTTAATGTATTGTTCTACCTGAGCTGTGTGCTAAAAGAATACAGTCCATGGCCCATCATCTAGGTATAGTTCTCCCATGATTTTGGCATCCAATGGGTACCTAAAAATTTTCAAATGATGAAGGGCTACTTAAAGGAGAAAGCTATCTTGACAACTTCTCTGGAATGTTTCCCAAGCTGACCTGTCAGGTATCTATTACGCCAGTGTTCAGTAGTTCTGGACACTGAATTTGTGTGGGGGGAGCGGGGAATGAAATGCATCAGCCAAAATGCTGTGTCTTTCCTTCCCCTCATTTCGATCAAGCAAGGCTGTTAAAAACAACGATGTATTTCAGAAACGTTCTTCTTGTTACTGATCTGGCAGTAGGCATCAGAGAAAAAGTCAAAAGAGCACAGCGGAGGGGAGTTCAATGAGATTCCAAACACACCAGTGAGAATGGGGGCGGGCGTAAGGGTTCGCTAATTGTCCTCTTACTGTTTCCTAGTTCTTGGTGTATTATTATTACAGACTTGGGGCTGGACACATGTCTCTCCGGTGGCGCTGGGTCTTAAAAGACCGTTTGGAAGAAATGCCAACAGCCATTATTTTCACCTCCTAGGGCACAGATATGTTCTCTTGCAATAGGAACAAGGCTGGCATTTTCACAGCTTCAGATTGGATTACATTTTCTAAATAATAACTCCCCTTAGTCCCTCTTCTTTTGTGCTGTTGAGGATAACTTCGGAAGTGGAAGTCATGCATCAGAGGAGCTGTGACTACTGTAAATTCGTCTCCATGTTGTGATGCACTCTCTTTCCGGTGGGAATGAAAACACCTTTGCAACTTCAGAGTCGTAATTCGAGGCCTATTCCTCTGCTAAATGGGCCTGTAAAAAAAAAAATGCACATGCTCCCAAAAAGTGCACTAAATTATCACCACAGTCGGCCTGGAGCAGTCGAGAAGGTGTGCACCAGCAGACGGGTGCCCGTGGTGTCACAGGAAGAGTTTGCTTGGGGGCTGGGAAACTTGAGTTCAAGTCTCAGCTCTGCCACACACTAGCTGTGTGACCTCCGTAAACTCACTTTGAATTTCTGTTTTAAGTTCCGTTCTTTGATTCCTCGGGTTTTTCACCTGGGAAAGAGAATTCGCAAACTTAAAAGATTTCTAAATTCCCTTCAGTGCCTGAGAACTCTGTACCCTCTGTGCGAGAAGGCATGTTGAGGCACTATCAGCCTTAGCCTTCCCCATCACTGATGACATATAGAGACATTCGATACCTACTTCTAGAACTCCTCCTGTGTGCCAGATACAGTGTTCCGTGCAGGAAAAATCAAGAAGAATAAAACAGAGGCCCTGTTTTCAAACAAATCACAACTTAGACCTGGAGATAGGTTTTGAAGAAATTTAGTCACGAAACTATGATGGCTACGAAGAGACCGTGTCACTTAACAGACAATCAGAGTGCCGTGGGACTTCTAACTTAGGAAACCAGAAAGGGGAGTTAGATTCTGGAAGGTTCAGAGAAGATGGTGCTATGACTTTACACGCAGATGTCCTGCATCTGGCATGATAAATAAAGGATAAACTATAACCACCCCCTACCAACTTCGCTGTCACCTCTGTGAAGTGACACCCCTGGTGTCAGGTGGAAATGTTAAAAATGAAAGGAAGAGAGGATGAAAAACCCTCCCATTAATAGGTAAGGAGAGGAAAGCTGCTCTGTATAGGTTTGAAAATAAATCAAACCTATAAGAGGTTCTCATGTCATTAGTCAAAACTGTTAATAAATGGTTTTTGAACACGGGTCAGATTCTGTGAGGAAAACAGCAGACCATGACAAGAGGCGAAGGACTGGACCAGGTAACAGCTCACGGCCCTGCCCTCAGCACTATGGCACTTTCCATAAAGGGCGGAAATAATACAAGACTGATGGATCCTCCCTTCAAAGTCAATAAGTATATACGCGATTAAGGGAGAAGCATCACACAGCCACAAGGCAAACGCAGAAAATAATTACTCGAAGACAAAACGAGTCCGTTCAGCTTCCTCCGGGAGTCCAGCCCATGAAACTCGTCGCCATTTCCATGATGGCGCTTTGCTTTGCACTGCAGTGCTTCCATCATCTTGCTCAAAGAGTTACCAGCTCATTTTTTCTCGAGAAGCTTCTCCTTTATACCCTTCTGTGCCCCTTGATTACAAATGGGGGACCCAAACCTGTATCATTAGTGCGCTCTGACCTCATTGCCTCTGCTCGTCTTTCCTGAGCAGCTCAGTCAGGAGAGGCCTCTCCCCGCCGGGAAGACTGTGGAGACTGCTAAGTCTTCAATCGTCTGTTACTCCAGGTCTCTGGGGCACAGGCTGCTTTGCTCCACTTTCCCTCCAGTTCTCCCATGCATCTTCTCCCAACACTTTGAACCAGTTTCTCAAAATATTTGAGGGGCTATTTTGGGTTTTTTTCTTCACAGATCTTTCCCCACAGAACGAGGTAAAGAATACAAACAGAAACAGAAGCAGAAGCAGTGGTGTGCAGGTTAAAAAAAAATACATGTTTATAGCGTTTGCCTATTTCTATGGTACTCAAACCAATGCCTGTTTCAATCAACCAACGTGAGGTCACTGAAAGTAGAGGTGGAAAGGGATGTATGCAGCTAGACTTTGTCGACCAGGGCAGAAGCTCCAAAACACTACTGGCCAAACCAGTACATGCATTGTACACTCTCATGTGTCAAGATGGACAAGCACACAAAAAATTTTAAGTACTAAGATTTAGCAAACACTTAACCATATACCTGAGCTTGCTGCTAACTGCAATACATACATCGTCTCATTTAATGTCTATCACTTTGAAGGAAGTGCTCCCATTCCAAGTTTCACAGAAAGGGTAATTGGGCCCAAAACATAATTAAGTAACTTGCTCAAATGCAGTAGTTACTAACTAGGGCAGCTGAGATGCAAAACCATGTCTGTCTCGTCCTCACGTCTATGCTCTATTTTTAGTTCCTATGTTCTAATATCCCTCTTAGGAAACATGCGAGTTTGAGAGTATCAAAAGGGGTGCTGAACAGACTTGGGAACAGAGAATGAAAGAGAGTCTTTAAAAGGCAGTCACAGCTGAAACCTTGAAAATTAATGAGCTCGGGGTAGAGACTTCTATCTAAGTTTCCTATAGGGTAATAGAACAGACTGGACTCCCCATTTCCCGTATAATTTAGGACTAGTCTCATGTATCCTTCAGGTCTAGTTCAGAGATTCTTCATTCTCTCCCCTTCCCCATGTCCACTGAATGAGGGCATCTCCAAGGAGCGGGAGGGCAGGGTAGTCATGGAGACGGAAGGAGCCTAGGCTCCTGGATGGCCACGAGGAAGGCTGCTAGGAACGCTATCACTGGAATGCGAAGCAAATGAAGAACGTATTCTGTGTTGCCCCTCTTGAGCATTTTGAGTTTATCTTTTTGCTGCAGTCAGCAATACCTTGTCTATGGTAAAGAGTAAGCCAGACAAAAAAAGCAGAGTGAAGAGAAGAACAGTGTCCTAAGCAGGAGAAACAAAGTGACCCAGAGATTAGAACCACGTTCCAGGAACTGATACAGAGTTCAATGTAGAAGGAACAGAGAAGTGAGGTATGAAGTCTGAAAGGTAAATGGAGTCCTGTCATTCAGGCCTTGAAGCCATTCTGGGGAATTCAATTTTATGTGAAGAGTAGGAACGAGCTATTAAAGGGGTTCACAAAACGAAATGCCAGGATCGAATGCCTGCATTAGGAAGCTCCCTCTGACTGCAAGAGGAAGGCCGATGACAGAGGGCCAACACTGCAGCCACGGAGGAGGTGCACAGCCCACTGCAGCAGCCCAGGGAAAGAATGATGGCAGCCCGGCCTCAGATGATGGCAGTGGAGATGGAGAAAAGTCAACAGACAGGCGAGTTACTTAGAAATTGGAGCCTCCAGGACTTCACCATCACAGACATCAGCTTCATTACCAAGACTAGGGCATAGCAGGTCACCTCGGTCCCCTCTGCCATGACAGACTATTTCCAGAGACAGAACCGACCATGTGAACCAGCACCAGTTATGACACCGATTCTACATCCATCAGGATTTTCTTAGTTGTGAATAATAAAAAAATCTCTAGCTAGGTTTTTAAAGGATACTGAGTCATTCACCGAACATCCTGGAGGGCCAGAGAAGCGGAATAAACGTCTCTGCAGTTGAGGATAATGGCAAAACCACTCCACGAGGCTGTTTTACGGGAAACATCCTTGCCCCCACCGCTGGCCTGAGGCCTCACAGCGGCACGTCCAGCACACAAGGCCGGGGACAGATGCTGCTGCTTCAGAAAAGCGGACGTAACCACTGCCAGCCTACCCACGGTGATCTGCCCCAAGGTGCCTGTTTTCTGCAGCACTAGTTTCCTATCTGAAGTCGGGGGAGGACACCTGCTGATAAGCACCAAAGCCACACAACTCAACTCTGACTACAAGAGAAGGGAGGAAAACAATTTTTTTTGGTTCTACATGACAGGCAATGACCTACAGAAGGCAGTAAATCCCTCAAATGAAGAAGAGCGTTGGAAGATGCTGGGTGGTCAAAAAGAATGACAAAGTTTCACTGGTGAGGTGATCTTCCAAGAACAATCAGGTCTCAAGCCTTAATTAGTCCACATAAAAGCATTCGCATGGCCAGGAATCCAGAAGGGTCAAACGGGAACTGAATTTAGAAACGAAAGAGATAACCAATATCAAGACACAAATATACCCACGGTCTTCAAATTATAGGGCCTTCTTTGATATAATAAAGGCATTCTTCAAACTATTTTTAAAGTAAGTCAATAGAGAATCTAACCGGATTGACTACCAAAAGCAACCCAGTGGAGAATCCTTACACAAAGCAAACAGTTACCCCTTAACATGTTTCGTAACCCCTGTTGGTTATATTGACTTACTCAAAGTAGGACGCAAGGACTCAACAAAGTAAACAGAAGGTGATAGCGGTTATTAATGATGCAAGGAGTATCTGGTGAAGGATAATGTGTCTGTGGCTGAAACCTATAACCCGGTTATCTAAGAAGAAGACATACGAGGCCCCTCTGGCCAAGGGCAAAGGGTCACACAGGCCCTTAGAAATGTAACTATTAGAACAGTCCTATTGAAACTGAGTAGACATGAATTAATTCCCAATTTACTGAACCATTCAACATGTAAGTCATGTAACTCTTTTGAGCCCCTTTTATATATAAAATCCTGGCTGGAAAGACACTAAAGAGAAGAGAGACAATGAAGATACTCTTGCCCTTAAGGAACTCACCCTCTAGGAGAGGAGTACTACCTGAAGATAACAATTATAATACACAGTCCAAGGACCCAATAGCTAGGACAGAGATCAAAGAGGTGTTCTGAGTCCAGAAGGAGGAGGCATTAATTCCGGAGTGAACAGAGTTGTCTAGAAGGATATGGTGACATCTGAGCTGGGCTTGAAAGATGAGACAGAGCATGACAGGCAAAAAAAAGCCACTCCAGTGCAAAAGTGCAAAGTTGCAGAGGTACAGGGCCTGCCTGGGAATGACTGAGAGGGATGTGTCTACAGCCCTGGGTAGTACGGCACAGAGGGGTGGGTGAACCATGGGTCTGGGAAGGCAGGTAGAGACCAGACGGTTGACTACCAAGAGTAGGGTGAATCCAAGGGGCGCCTGGATGGCTTAGTTGGTTCGGTGTCTGACTCTTGATTTCTGCTCAGGTCATGATCTCATGGTTTATGGGTTCGAGCCCCACATCAGGCTCTGCACTGACACTGTGGAGTCTTTTTTAGGATTCTCTCTCTCTGCCCCTCCCCTGCTCACTCTTTCTCTTTCTCTCAAAATAATTAAATAAACATTAAAAAATAAGAGAGTAGGGTGACATCCAAACCAGGGCATCTATGAGGTGATGCAGGGAACACAGGTGTCAAGTGTCCCGTCTTCTGGGCAAACAGAGATGCATGGCCCTCCGTACCATGGATGTTTTCTCTTGACCAGGGCAGGGGTGTTTCTGAGTGCAGGGGTGCTGGGGGTCATGGCTGTGAATGGCACTGGCCACTGTGCAGCAGTGTAGCGCACAGACCGGAGGGGCGCTATAGGAGGTCACTGTAACGGTTTAGTTGAAAAATGAGACCCTGCCGGGGCAGAAGCAATGAGGACGGGATCAGAGGAAGAGACCTGTAGGAGGTGTTGCGCAGCGATGGACTTAACCGACTGGCTGAGTGCACTCACGGGTACGATCACGTGCAGGCTAGGCCACATGATTTCGGAGTCGGGTCTAAGACTATGAAGTCTCTAATGATGGATTTTTCACCTACTCACGGGGGAGTCTATTCTTAGCTACTTGCCTCTAAAACATAAGCCAAAAAGTCAGAGTTAAAGATACGAAGGTTTCCACAAGGTACACATCGGGAGTCGGCCAGCAGGATTTCCTGCCCAAAACTACCTTTCTCACCTGCCACTCATCAATACCCGAAATGCCCCGTCTGGATCTAAGAGACGGCTTTTGAGGAACTATCCTTAGTTCCTTCCTTGGTATCCATACAGGACCCTTTATTCCTCCTTGTTGTCCCTTCGTGGTTTCTAATGTTCCTGAGAACAGAGACCAGGTCTCACTCCTCTTCTGGGTCTCAGCAACCAACGCCGTGCCTTGTATAATGCAGCCAATGTTAAACGCCGTATCTTCCACCCGAGAGCTGTGAAATCTTAGACACACTCTCTCAGCGAGCACCCTGATCTCTAACCACCTCTGAAACAAAAACATCATAATCTACCTCCCAAGTTGTTGAGTGACTTGTATTAGAACATACTGGACACACCTGGGGTGCCTGGGTGGCGGTTAAGAGTATGATTCAGCTCAGGTCATGATCTCACAGTTCAGTTCGAGCCCCACACTGGGCTCTGTGCTGACAACTCAGAGCCTGGCGCCTGCTTGGGATTCTGTGTCTCCCTCTCTCTCTGCCCCTCCCCTACTTGTGCTCTGTCTCTCAAAAATAAATAAAGAAAAATTAAAAAAAAAAAACATACTGGATACACTAGAACATACTGGAACATAATCTATAAATCACGGGCAAATATGAATCAGTATTTGCATGCAACTAGCATAGTTCCTGGCAAGTAAGTGTGTGTTGACTGGAGGGAAAGTGCCCTGCTCTTTTGTGAAGCGAGGGCCTGGAGTTCAGGAGGGGACCCCAGGGGAGCAGGAACCAGGAGGAAAAACATGCTGTCATCACAACGTGGCATATTAACGTTCCTCCGATGCAGAGGCAAAAAGGTAGAGTCACAGGGCCCTGGCTCCAGAGCCATGCTCGAGCGGGGACACTGAGACTCTGGAGCTGCGAGACCCCAGCTTCCCAGATACTCTCTGCCTCCCCGGGCCGCCTCATCTGCAACCTTCCCCGGTTGGGATTTACTATTCATGTGTCAGCTGTGTGGCCCGATTGCGATCCGTTATTTTCATTTGCTGGTTTTTAGCTGTTTATCCAGGTTTCTTCATCTGCTTCTCTTTTGAATTTGTTACCTAAATATATATCTGCTGAGCTTGAATTATTTTTACTTCTTTTCCTTCTAGCTCCCCGGCCAATTCTGAAAGCTGCCTCTCTAAACAGTCGACTTACAAGTGGGTGATTTGGAACATCTTTAAGCAAAGCTCAGTCTCATTATTTTTATAACCCCCCTCCTCCCTTTCCGCTCTCCTCCCCAAGAAACACCAACTCCATACAAATCATGCACAGTGTAAGGGCGGCCAAGACATAAGGAAACAAGCCACGGAAAATGTGGTTGGTAGAACTGTTCACAGGAGCCGATGGCAGGTCGGAAGAAAAGAATGCTGCCACCAGGGATGTCTCTTGAGACGTGCAGTGCCCACCTCTGGAAAAAAAAAATGCAACAGAACAGAGACTTCAGGAGCAACGGCCTTCGGAGAAACATCTGAACTTTGGGGACAGTGAGGCTCTGGGGGACAAAAATGTCAACACAGAGAAGATGCTCCAGGCATACTGTCCACACAGGGCTGCTCCGTGGGGCCAGCACCTCTGTTTAAGACCATCTATAAACCCAGAGGAGGCAGCAAGGGTGGCCACACTGCAGCTTAACTTAGCTCTCAGGCCATCTGTTAGCATTTATCTGGGTCAGTGATACTTAAGAATTTAACAAGTTAGAAGGATAATTGTCTAGCTCAATTTGGGACGTTTCCCACTTTTTCCTGTTAGAGAATCATCTGTAACCCACTTACACCGCGTGTGCCCGAATCCTAGATGAGGGTCTCTGGGCATCTATTCAAGTGTAAGGATTAACTTCCTTAAGGACAAAAATAGCATAAAATAGGGTTTTTTTTTTTTCTTTTTTAAGTCTAACTGTCGAGAAATCAACAAAAACTCCATTTGCTTTTGCACTGGGGGAACCAGACCACAGTGAAATAGACTCTTTCCAGAAGAAAACATTTGGATCTAAAATAAGGGATCAGGAAGAACAAACCAGCGAAGGGAAGAGAAAAATCTGTCTCTGAAAGAACCGCCCACACGGCGAGCACCCAACAGGCCCTGGACGTGGATCCAGGGCTGGTAACCAGCAAGTTACGCAGACCTGCATGACAGCACAGGCCTGTCTCCATAACCGCGAGGTTAATCCAGCCTTCCGACTTGAGCTTGACTTGGAAGGGGTGTGCCGAAGTGGGTGAAAAACTGCCCAAACGGTGCACGTGTGTTAACCAACCAAAGGAATTATCTTCCGGAAGTCAAAGCGAGGAATTTACAATCCTAGCTTTATTCTTTTATAATAATGGGAGGGCGGAGGGTAGGGGGGCACGGAGAAGGAGATGGGAAAGGAGGGAAGAGGAAGGAGACGTCCTAGCATCAAATCTCAGCTCTGACACTCTCTCTGTAAGCTCCTAAACCTCCCTGAACCCGTTTCTTTATCTTTAAAAAAAAAAAAAAAGTAAAGTAAGACCTTTGCTGTGAGGATTAAGTGTGAGATGGTCTTTGTAAAGCACCCGACACACAGAATGAGGGCAATGGGGGGCTTGATGACGGTCAGGGGTGGCTGGTGACAACAACAACATGGATGAAGAGTACCAGGGAACTAAAGAAGGTGGAGGAAGATGAGGAAAGAAAACGGATCCAACTCTTTAGAAACGAGGGAACTAGAAATCTCTGTAAAAGTCAAAGTTAACTAAAGAGAGAAAACAAGATAGACAGAATTCAGTGTAAACAGAGGTTCGTTTCTAATTCCATTTTTTCTAGCTAACTGGAAAAGATTTTTAAATGCCCAAAGGAGATAGATGAATACGTCACACATGGGAAGACAGGCTTCTGGCCCTTGAGAATGACCCAAAAGGTAGAATTCTTAGAATTCTTTACTTTGTTTTTCTAATTGCAAGTTATTTTATGAACCCTCAAACTCCACGGGTTCAATTCAATTCCAAAAGTAGTTAATGAAGTCACACTATGTGACAGGCATTGTACCAGGCGCTAGGTATCCACAAGTAAACAAACAGGAAGCAGGAGTCTGTAACTTGGATGGGGAAACAGATTGACAGACCACTGAAAAGGAGGCCAAGTGGTGAGGACACAAAATTACTACCGGAAAAATGTGATTGGAGCACAGATAGAATTTAACTATCTGGTGGCTATGTGACCCTTCACTGAGCAAGTGCCATGAGTACTGGGCCTGGAGTATTGACCAATGGGGGTGGGCAAAGGAAAGAGAGGGGAACCCACCAGGGAGAGGGAACAGAAAGACCATGACAATACAGTGGATGTTGATTGGGTCTTTACTTTTGAATGACGACCTGGAGGTCATGTGGAGGATGAGCTGTGCTGGGGGCTCCAGAAGGCAATAGTCCAAATGAGAGCCGGTTCAATATTTCAGGTGAGAGACAAAAGACCCAAGCCATCGGTGGTAGAAGATTCTGCATAAATCCAAACAAAAATGGTAAGAAGTGTTACCACCCAAAAAATGGCATGACTCCCCAAATTACTGGCCATTTAGTCACCAAATCGATGAGCTAAATCTGAGACTAAACTTTTTAAAATAGTTTTGTTCATATCTGCACCTGTGTTGGGGCCCCCCATTCAATACGCTATTATCACAGGCACCCAGTGCCCATATGCTGTTTTATGGCTGCTTGGAAGGGTCCATACACAGGAAACACTTAGACTTCAGACTTCTACTCTCTACTTCTTGAACAATTCATGAAGAACTTCAACAACGTGTCTACCTAGGGACCCATACTCCTAATCCTTCTAAGGAAAACTGGATGGTTCAAATATTTCCATACTGAAATGTTCATGGGCATTTGTGATGTTTTAGCAGTTGCCTTCTGGAAACGTGAATTGGCCTAAAAAGAGACTCCAGGAGTGTAATTTTCAGCACGTTGGTAGGTCACCATCAGGGCACAAGAAGGGAAAATGAATAATTTGAAGCAGAGAGCCACGTTAGCACCCCTCAGATCATCACACTTTGCAGCACTTTCCTGATTCACAGCTATGTGTAAGCAGCTGCTGCAGGAAAAAAGAAAATTTATCATTGATCCTAAACACACACGAAAAGGGATATAAGGGGTAAAGATTATTTTTTGTCTGTTTAAATGTATGTTCACAAGTCCCATATGGGGAAGGGAAGATCGGGTGTGCTTGACGTGTTGCATGCTTCACAAATGTGTTTTATTTTTTCCCCTGCTGTGATGACTAAGGTGTTACTACAGCCTGCCTCGTTTGGGGTGGGGGTACTGGGTGAAGCCATGATCGCACATGTAGTGTTCACAGAAAGTCTGGCAATTTCATAAGTATAGAGTCATCGTGATGCCAAAGGCAATGCGGCAAAGTGGATCGGCAGATCCAGCAGCACAGTGAAGGCTCATCTCTCCACTCCGTACTCATGCAAATATACACTGAGCTTGCATAGTGTGTAAGACAACAAGAGGCACCAAAAGGCACAATCCTTACTTCAGCCCCTCAAAGGATTTCAAACCTGTTCAAGAGCCCAGGAAATACAGGGACACGATAAAAATTCACCAAGTAGGCATCTCAGTTAATTGGGAAGAGCACAGGGACAGTAATAAAGAAACGTGGATTCAGCTTTGATATTTATTTGCTGTGTGACCTCCTGGACAACTCATTAAGTGTTCTTTCTCATCTATAAGAGAGTTCAAATATGTCAAGGACAGAAAATATATTTTAAGTTAAGCGCCGACTCTAATCAATCGATAGTGACTTCCTAAAACGATGTGATGATACGGATTCTAAAATGCACCTGGGCTCAGAGGGAAAAGTGCCGTTTTTGATTAGCAACGACCACCAGAAGTTTGAAAGGGGGGACTGGAGTGTTAGAGAGAGAAAGCCATGTACACATCGTCTCCTTGAGTAGATCATCGGAAGTTGGAAGGAACTGGTTCACTTTCAATCTGCTCACATAAATTTACTGAATACTTTCAACACAGCTGATGGTGTGCTATGCACTGAGACACCATGAAGCCTGCAGCACAGACTTCACACTCACAGAGTTCATAATATGTTATAAACACAGACCCATATCCATCTTTAATTCAACGTGATTAAGTGCTGTAGTATACATGTAAATCCAAAGGATTATATAAACAAAGAGAGAGCCTGTTGTTCACGGGAGTGATATCCAGGGCTGACCTCGAAGGATGATAAGAAGATTCTAAGCAGAAAGTTCCATGTTCAAAGCGTTTATCGTATCAGGAAAAAACAGAGTCCCGTGTAGGTAGAATATCGGGTGTTTGGTCAAAAGTAGTAAGAAATAAAGAAGGTAAGTTAAACTGGGCCAGTTTGGTGTATGCTTTGTAGGCTAAAATAACAAGTTTGAATTTATCGGGGAAGCAACAAGTATTCACCAAAGACTGTTAAAGTAACAGAGTTACATACATGAGTCCGTGTTTTAGAATAATCCCTCCAGGGGCACTGGGTGGCTCAATCGGTTGGACATCCGACTTCGACTTAGACTCAGGTCATGATCTCACGGTCTGTGAGTTTGAGCCTCACGTCGGGCTCTGTGCTCACAGCTCAGAGCCTGGAGCCTATTTCAGATTCTATGTTTCCCTCTTTCGCTACCCCTTCCCCGCTCATGCTCTGTTTCTCTTAAAAATAAATAAACATTTAAAAAGTTAAAAAAAAAAACCAATAATCCCAAAGTGAAGGTGAGACCAAAAGTGGGGTGGAGGGTCAAACTTGCACATCAGAGGCAGGGGTCCCACTTAGAATTTTGCAAAAGAGTACGTGAGAGACGTGATTTAAGTCAGAGGGTGCGACAAGTCTGTAGGAAAGACAAAAGATAAGAAACACAGTGAACGCAAGAGAATTTCAAATATATGAGAGGCCACAGAAGCCAAAGAGGACCAGGGAAGCCTTCACGAACAAGGTAAAACTGAAATTAGCTGGTCCCTTCTACATCACAAAGAGGGCTGGTAGTGAGATGCAGTCAGAACCCAAGAGACAGGGTCCTTCATTCTATCTAAGATCTACCCAAGCTCAGGTTCCATATGCTGCCGTATCAAGTGAAGCAGCATCTCTCGAAGTGTACACCACAGAATACCAGACTTATCAGATACTAGTAGGTTTTAGAGAATAAAGGTCTGCAGAAGCAAAGACATTTCAGGACTTTTTAAAAAAATATTAAATAGAGGGGTGCCTTGGGGGCTCAGTTGGTTGAGCATCTGACTTCTGCTCAGGTCATGATCTCACAGTTCATGGGTGCGAGCCCCGAGTTGGGCTCTGTGCTGACAGCTCAGAGCCTAGAGCCTGTTTGACATCCTGGGTCTCTCTCTGTCTCTGCCCCTCCCCACTCAGGCTCTGTCTCTGTCAAAAATGAATAAACGTTAAAAAAAGTTTTTTTTTAAGTGTTAAATAGAGTTTGTTCCTGGAGGACCTGTCTCTAACATGCTCATGTACATAAGACCCTCTAAGAAAGGAATACAAAAATGGAATGTCTCCCAAACTTGATTAACCAAGAGACGAGTTGCTTGGGGCAACCTCATGAGGGGAGTGTCACAAATAACACGTTCTGGCAGTACAGAACTAACTGCCTGAAAACACTGACGTCTCTTTTTTAGAGAAGATCTTTCCATTTTAGAGGACATCATACATTTTATTCTTATCGCCATTCGCCTCGGAAGAAATCATTTTCCTTTGGAATCTTAGAAGTAAAATGATCAGATTTCATAGGGCAAGGAACCACGTGCAGACAGGAAATTCAAGTACAACAGCCCACAGAAATCAGTGAACATAAGGAATGAGTTGCTAGGGAGGTGCCTGAGACAAAGCACAAAACCAATGTGGCCGACAACACCTACGGAACTGCTATTTCTAGAGAGGATTGGGGCTGGAGGAAAGCGGTAAGAGGAACAGGAAGCCAAGTGTAGGATGAACCAAAAACACTAAGGAGGACCTTTCCTGTTCCCGAAATTCCTTTATAGGCTTTCAAAATTGGATTTGCCTCCTATCATCAATCATTTCTCTGTATCTACATGAATTTTTGAAATGCTAACATCTCTGGGATGTCCATCGAAATGGTCAATTTGGGAGAAGACTTTGGGACAGCTATCTTCAGAGTCAGCCTCTTAGCAGTATTGAGAGCTGTGTGTCCAACGCAAAAGGCAGGTCACAGGGAGCGTTGCAAGAATTAGAAACAGGCATGCCCTCGGCCTTAGGGAGTAATGGTGCCTTTGTAGAAATTAAAGGGAAGCCTTTCTTCGAACAGAAAACTCCTGTGCAAGAACACTGGCTTTTGGGTGGAGCACCAACTGAGTTATAACTCCTCCTACTCCCCTTCACATCCGGGCCCACCCCCGTGCAGGCACAACCTGAATAACCATGCCCTCTCCACCTTCCTCTTCCCGTGTGCTTTCCATGGGAAGTCCTTTGATAGCACTTGGTCTGCCTCTTTCTTCTAGTTCAAGAGGCCCCGATCAAAACAGCATCGTCTGGAAACCGCAAAGCTAAGACCAGCAAAACGTGCTGACCTAAGACACATACCTTTTCTTTCAGCTCCAGCGCAGCCCCTCACCAGGTGAACTGAATTTGGGCACACTATTTCACCTCTTGGGATTTTACAGATTTCAAAAATGGCCTCCCATCGAGTCATGAAACCTGTTTCTTCGCCTCCTGAACGTGGGCCAGCCTTGCGACTTGTTCTGATCGACAGCATGCACTGAAGCAAAGTCAACCAAGTTCTGAATCTAGAGCTCAAGAGGCCTTGCACATGTTCCTTCCGTCTCTCAGAACCCGGCAGAGCCACCTTGTGAACAGGCCCAGGCCAGCCTGCTGGGAGATGAGACCCCGTGCGGAACAGCAGTGAGTCGTCCCAGCTGAGACCCTCCCAAACCAGCCAGTCCCTGACCTGGAGGCTGACCACAGCGTTCACAGGGTGAACCCGGCCCCATTCAACAGAGCCGAAAAGCTGGTCCCAGCCTAGAGAGCCAATCCGCAGGATCCTGAGCTAAGTAAACAACTATTATTTTATGCTTCTAGGTTTTGAGGAGCCTGTTCCATGGCTATGGAAAATTGATACATGGGGCCATGGCTTCCTTATTTGCAGATTAAGGTTCATCTCTAAGATTCCATTGTACTTAGAAGATTCTATGAAAACAACAGGTTGTTCAACCCAGTTACCACAGTGCTGTGACCTCATTTTTTTCTTGGAATTTCCGGGAAGGAGGGAACAAGGGTTGTCAGAAGAAGCAACCCCTTTCTGGGCTCCTCTCAAGAGTTCCTTTCTCCATATCCCACTTGTATTGAAAAAAAAAAAAAGCCTGAAGTCTGGACTTCTATAAAGAGGGACTGTATTTGAAAAGATTATTGCAAGAGGGAGGGAAGTGACTATCACATCGGGGAGACTATGGCAACAGAGAGAGGGTTCTGACTATGACATTCTGCGAGTGTCTCAAAAGCCAGGCAGACAAAGGCTTTCACTTTATAAAGAGGAGTGAACAAGGCTGGAGAGAACTGGATGTGGGCAACTGGGATGAAGGGCTGTATTAATGCGACTGCTGATCAGGGAATATTTTCCCTGTAGTCGGTCAATGCTCAGGACAGTAAGAAGGAACTTCTAGGCTGGGTCAGAATGACAGTGGGTCAAAGCTCAAGGGCCTGAGGAAGGAGAAAAGTTTAACTAAGTTTGGTCTGGTTGAGGTAGCCACTTTTCTTTTCTTTTTTGAAGTAAATCCTGGCAAGACGGAGATTTCCTCTGTGTATCCATCAGAGTTGATTAATACTGATGTGTCAGTTTTACTAATAGCAACCACCGTTTACTCAGCATCTACCACGTTGCAATCACTGTGATGCACACATTTTGTTTTCTCTAAGCCTCAGGAAAGCACAGTGAGGTAGTTACTATTATGCCCATTGTCTAGCTGAGTCAGCTTGATGACAAAGGGGTTAAAGCATTTGCCCAAGACCAATCCTTAGTAACACTTAGGCCAAAAGATGCCCTTACTGCCGCACAACTCCACTAATCACTTATGGTAATTTGGAGGGTCTGTGTCTGACCTTGTCATAGGTAACCAAGAGGAGCCCATATGAGCCTTATATAAATCATACAAGTCTTTACAAAAATTTCCCTGGTCACAAAGAACAGGAATGATGTCTTACCCAACACAGTTTTCTAAGAGCACAGAGCTCAGGCAAAAGTCAACCCCTTCATGTTCCACACACCCCGGCCTATTTATTTAGTCTATTCCCGCATCTGTAGGTGATCTCACAAGCTGGAGAAAACGAGAACCTCCTCATTTCTTCACTTTTTCCTGTGTCATTAAGTGTCCATTCTTGGGTGCCTCCTCCCTTTTGCAGTCTTCTTTCTGTAATGTTTGGTTATATGAAGCCCTAGTTATTAAACGTATATTTAAGACCTGTGGAGGTGTAGGCAGAGACAGAAATAGGCATGGGAGATGTATACCACAGAAGCCTAACCCCTCCTCAGCAGAATTCCTGGTAATGTTCTCTGGCTTACCAGAAGATTATTCTCAATTCATCAACTTCAGCTTCCTGATCTTCCACGGGAAAATGGAAAACCAGCATAGTTTTATGTTTTGGTTTGCAGACAATTAGATAATATTTCTCGGCCCTAAAATAATAACAAGAACCCTTAGCTCAAAAGGTCTACAATAACATAACTGTTGGTCATGTTTGCTCAGTTCGGTAATTCAGAAAAGTATCTAGAGTAGTAAGACTTCACTGCCTCTCTCCTGCAAACTTAGCCCTTCTCCACTCCAGCCTGCGCTTGGATGCATGACTGATGTGCTCAAAGATAATCAGTCCAGTTCTATCACTCCTTTCTTCAGAGACCTTGATCATGTTCCCTATGCCGAAGTCATGATGTCTAAACTCATATACATAAGGATGAAGACCGTTCTAAGCTGCCTCAATCCAGTATTTCAATCTTATCTCTCATTAACCTCTTAACCTCTTATACCTATGCCTCACATTCTCAAGTCATCTTTCATAACTGCCGCCCATTTTTATAATCTTGAGAAAATGAAAGAGAACGATACTCATATGGATCTATATGGCACGACGCTGTCTTTTTAAAAATCAATTACCAAAAACTAGTCAATTACTTTCCTTGTGGACCCACCTCAAAAGTGTACCTTTTGGAAGAGATAGATGACCCCCGATTACAACTGTCCAAGAGGTGGACCTATTCCAAGGCAGATAAAACAGATACAGTGTTTATCCTCAACACCATAAAATACTAAACCAAATGAACACAACACAAATACTATGCTAGAGCAACACTTGATCGAACAAATAATGAGTTTTTAAGCATTGTATGGTGTACAAGTGCAGTTTATGGGCACTTTAGGGGAGAGTAGGAGGTAAGGTGACAGAGTTTCATAGTCATTGGTCAACGAATTTACTACGGAGTCAATGACCATTAGTAGAGCCAGCCACCTTCCAAAGGAGGTAAATAGAATCCTTTATAAACAGCTGGCCTTAGTTCAGATGGATGCATAAAAGAAGAGTCTCTGGGTACTTGGGCTTCGGCTTAGACACAAACAAAAGCTCCGAAAAAACTACTGAATTGAAATCCACTGTTCAGTGTGTATAAGACAGATGAGATCATCTCCAGCCTGAATATATTGCTTGGATTAATCCTGTGGCTTGAAAAGTCTGATGGAAGTAGACAATGTGAGAGTGAAGGGTATGCGTTCATTTGATTACTTTTTGGAAGACTTCCCCCAAGCTGCTACTAACACCATTCTCTAGAATGAATGTTTATAATGGTGGAAAGAATTGTTAAGACAACAACAATACAGAGCCTCAAAAATGGACGCATGACTGTAGTTGAAAGGGCATGTCTGGAAGCTGGTCCCACCTTCTAGAGAACATGACAGAGCACTGGACAGAAATTTTTATTTTGGCATTTTTGACCAACAGTGAAGCCTGGAACACCGACCCCAGCAACTTCAGAATACCTGTCCTTGGCCCAAAACTTCCTTGGGAAAAAGTAAGAATCAAAGCCAAGTATTAAATGCTGGCTTTGGGCTCATCTCAGTAGTCAACATTCTGTGAGGGGGAGGAAAGGAGAAAGAAAATGAAAAAAAACAGTATTTCCTACCCTCAGTGCACATACGTTTTCCTCAGAAGGACAAAAGTAACACAGAGGGTACAAGTCGAACTGAAGTAAATAGTAAATGGGATGACATTTGTGATGAAAACACATGCATTGAGTACATCACTGAATGACTAGAAGGATAAAGTACATTTTTACTTCCTGTTGAAGGTCATAGTTCAGGTTGGGATGCAAGATATGGAAACAGTTGTTGATTAAATAGGTGGCATCAAAACACAAGCTTCTAGACTGTGATTTACGATTCCAAAATCAAAGTCTATTGTCAGGCAAAGGTCATGTCCCATGAAAAATAAGAAAAAATGAATTACAATCATAATCCTGAAGACTGAAAACAAATGGCCAAGAGAGAGGAAGATAAACGCCTGAATAAGACTAAAGATATTAGTAGATTAGTAGATACAGTGGAGAAGAGTCTTCCTCCCAGAAAAACAGTAAGAAAAATTAGCAAATAAAAAGAGGGGGCTGGGTGCCTGGATGGCTCAGTTGGTTGAAAGTTGGACTTCGGCTCAGGTCATGATCTCGAGGTTCATGAGTTCAAGCCCCACATCACAACTCAGAGCCTAGAGCCTGTTTCAGATTCTGTGTCTCCCTTACTCTGTGCCCCTTCCCTGCCCATGCTCACTTGCTCTCAGTCTGTGTCTGTCTCTTTCTCTCTCTCTCTCTCTCTCAGGAACAAACATTTAAATTAATAAAAAAAATACTTAGGATGGGCACTTACCTATGTAATCATTTCCTAGGGCTGCTGTAACAACCACAAAGTGGATAGATTTTCAACAGTAAGAAAACACCCTTTCACACTTGGGAAGACTAGAAGTCTGAAATCAAGTTGACATTGTGGTTGGTTTCTACCAGAGCCGCTGAGGGAGAATCTTTTCCCTGGTGCTCTCCTAGATTCTGGTGGTTGTTGACAATCTTTGTAGACACATAACTCTAATTTCTTTTTGTTTTTTTTTTTAATTTTTTAACATTTTGTTTTATTTTTTGAGAGACAAAGAGAGACACAGTATAAGTAGGAAAGGGGCAGAGAGAGAGGGAAACACAGAATCTGAAGCAGGCTCCAGGCTCTGAGATGTCAGCACACAGCCCAATGAGAGGCTCGAAATCACGAACTGTGAGATCATGACCAAAGTCGGAGGTTCAACCGACTGAGCCACCTAGGTACCCTGTTAATTTCTGTGTCTGACTTCACATGGTCTTCTTCTCTGTTCATCATCACTTGGCATTCCCGCTTGAGTGTTTATGTGTGTCTAAATTTCCCTCTTCTTATAAGGACACCTGTAATACTGGATTTAGCACCCATCCTCATCTAGTATTATCTCAGCTGAACTTGATTACATCTGCAATGACCCTATTTCTAAATAAGGCCACAATTATAGGTTCCAGATTTTAAGGAGGTGGGGGAACACTATACAACCCAGTATAGAAAGTGTCATAAGGATGAAAAGACTAAGTTTATCTTATTCACAATTGTGCCCCAGTACCTAGTACTAGCACATGGTAGGAGATGCATACAATTATATACTTATAAATATATATATATATGTTTATATAAATATAATCAGACACATAAATATTAAATAAATAAACTGTCCTATTTACCACTGCATAGCCTAATAGACTAAATCAGATGTATTTGATATTTTATATAAGACTAAAAATATTTTAAGAATTCTCAATATTTGACTGGATGGAAGTAATGACTAGACTTCAAATCATAACGAGAATTCAGGAGGGGATATATGGTATCTAAAAGAAACATTTTAAAGACAGGTTAATATGGAGGTTTCTTCTTTTTATAAATTTATTTAGAGAGAGAGAGAGTGCATGCAAGTGAGGGAAGGGCAGAGAGAGAGAGAGAGAAAGAAAATCTCAAGCAGGCTCAGCACTGTCAGCACAGAGCCCAACACAGGGCTCTATCCCACGAACTGTGAGATCATGATCTGAGCCGAAATCGAGTCAGACCCTTAATGGAGTGAGCCAGCCAGGTGCCCAAAAAAGAGGTTTCTAAGTCAAGATGACCAATTCTTCTAATGAAATCCAGGACCTGGCTGTGAAAGCACTTGGCAGAGAGAGAACTTTGAAGACAAATAGCAGAAAAACTGAAGATTTTTGTACCAACAATCCACAAACCGCGTGGACAGAGGAAATGCAGGAGTATTTTGCTCCAGAGATCATGTGCTGTATACTCCACTCTTCAGGTATAAGCAGTGGAAATCAGAAGTACCTTTAGAAGTGGGCCAGCCAATAATCGAGAATTGAAACACCAGATAAACTCAGTCATGGATCTTCCACACTTTATTATTACTTTTTAATTTTTTTAACGTTTATTTATTCTTGAAAGAGAGACAAAGACAGAGCACAAGTAGTGGGGGAGGGCATAGAGTGAGAGACACAGAATCCGAAGCAGGCTCCAGGCTCTGAGCTGTCAGCACAGAGCCCAACGGGGGCACGAACTCACAAACCGCAAGACCATAACCTGAGCCGAAGTCGAAGGCTCAACCGACTGAACCACGGCAGGCATCCCTCTTCCACAGCTTACAATGGCAAACTATTCAAAGTTCAGAGAAAACACAGCACATTCTTTTGGGTATCTAGAAAAGGATTCAAGAGTAAAGAGCAACAGTAACTGCCTTTCATTTAGTGCCTGCCACGTTCCTGGCACTGTGTGTGTTATTCCACCTAACATAACTCTACTACGGCCATTTACGTGAGAGAACAGAAGAGTCAGAAACACACATCCGTCACTCCGCATCTGAAACGAGTATGAATCCTTCTGGGCAAGAAAAGCAGTCTCCCTATGATGGCAACAAGGGAAAAAGAGACTAAGAGAGACAACACAGAGACAGACAGAGGCAGAGAGACAGATATGAGCATATAGAGACACACAAAGAGACAAGACAAGAAGGAGTGAGAGAGTGAGAGAGAGAGAGAGAGAGAACGAGACACCAAGAAGTTACTACAAAGGGAGAAAGGAGCAAGACCCTACTTATTCTGTGCTGGGAAGGCCGAAGCCACATCTAGGGATTTTTTTTTTAAACCAAACTTGGGATTTTGTGAAGAGGGACTGCTAACATGAGAGCTAGAAAAGAAACTTCAAACAGATCAGAATGGCCTGACTTTAATTAAGTGGTATTTAATAGACATATAACTCCCAGGATAATTATACTGCATTAAGCTGAAATTCCCAAATCAGCTATAAAGATAGAGGACTCAAAAAACATTTCATATAAAGAAGATCTAACAATGTTTGATCATAAATCAGTATGAGCATGTAGGTTACAATGATTCGAATATAATAGAAACCCAATCCGATAAGGCTTTAAGGAATAGAAAATTTCATTTGTTAATATAACCAGAAGTTGAGAAGGAGAGGGGGCTACTTCAGGTGTGGCATGAGGGGGACTTATCCTTTGTTTCCCTACAATTCTCTCAGGAACGCCCTCTGCCCTGGGTCATATTCATTCTCAAATTGAGTTTCTCACGGTCTCAAGACAGGAGTTTCCCCGGAAAGTTCAGCCTTAATTCCTGAACCAATCACTGGCAAGGAGTTTGGGACTACCATGAATAGTTTAGGCCAATGAGAATCCAACCCTAGAACGAGAATACATTTCTAAAGCCACGTCACGGCCACGTGGTAGGAAGGGGAGTAAACAGAAGGCTGGACCGTCCATCTCAAATGCCCACTACAGTAAGTCAACAACGCAACAAGACCGTGAAAGGGGCACTGTGACAAAGCAACATTTGAGTGTCTATGATGTGCAGACACCTTTTTTACCTTATTTTCTTCATTCTTTACAATAACACCATGAGATGGGTCTTACTAATGATTTAGCAACAAGGACACAACGATTTAGAGATTAAATAACTTACCTATGGAAACAATGCGAGAGCAATGATGGAACTCTAGAAAGTAAAGATCTCGCCTTGAGACCATCACCACACGATTGTACTTGTTCTTCCCGCTAATAGTGACCACATTACAGACATCCTGCCTGGGCCCCACGGTCATCAATTTTCAAATTCACTCCTACAGTGGTGACGGAGGAAAATTTCTTATGATCCCAGTATTATAATCTTTCATTTTAGAGGTCATTTTTTAGGTTTCGCGGCAAATTCTTTTCACCTTTTTTTATTGTGAAATTTAACATACATAGAGCAAAGTACAGAAAACAGAAGTATACACCTCAGTGAATTACCAGACAACATCATTAGCACCTCAATTGTCTACTCATGCCTCTTTTCTATAGCCCAAAGAAAACTATTATTTTGACTTCTAAACATATGTGCACGTTTCTTTCAGAATTGCTCATCATAGCGTATACATATCAACTTCAGTAGATAATCCCAACCTGTTTTGTTGGTTTCCAAAGTGATGATACTAACTTTAGCAACAGCAGGAATAAGAGTTCCTACTGTTCCTTACAAATACTCGCTACGGTCAGTCTTTTTAATATTACCCATTCTGGTAGGTATGAAGTAATATCTCATTTTTTTTTCATTTGTATTTCTCTGATTGATAATAAGTTTGAACACTTTCTCTCGCTCAGATTTATTTCTCATTTTGGATATCTTGTGCGTGGATGTCCAAATCTATTGCCCATTTTTCTACTGGGTACTCTTTCAATGGTGTTGTTGAGAAACACAAGTTCTTAATATTACTGAAGTCCAATTTAATATTTATTTCCTAGACAGCTAGATAGTTATGCATGATATATAGCACATTTTCTTTCCTCTTCAAAAATCGTTCCATACCTACCCAAGATGTTCTCCCATGTTTTTTTTTTTTTTCATATCGTGGCACATAATCTACTTGGAAATTGGCTTTTTCTGTACAGGGTAAATCAGGTTTCATTTCTCCACATTGATTTCTAACCTTTCTCAGAATCAATCTATCAGATAAAGAAGACGGAACTGGTGACACAACCAGGAAAAATCCAGGCGACTTATGACTACCTCAGTAAATCCAGGAGAGAATGAGGAGGAAGAAAGATTAAGTACAGCAGATTCTAGTTGAGGCCCCTCCTCACGTTTAAGTGGGAAGCACTAAATCTCTCCTACAAAGCAATTGGAGACGTTTACCTATAAGGATTAAACTGAAAGAGATAAATGTAAAATGACTGGAATATTCTAGTAACTGAAATGGCAGCTATCTATCATGACTCTAGAGCGAGGGTCGGCCCTAACACACAGCTGTCCAGATGCTTTCGTTACCACATCCTCAACTCAGTACAACGTCTCTCACTCTTTTATTTTTCTACAGAGTAAAAGGGCATCATTTTCCCCTTCTCTCTGACTTCTCCCACACTCTGTAGAATCAGACAAGACTTGACCAGTAGCCAGACCAACAAACCTAACAGGATGTTACAACACCTGTTGAGAGGCAGATGAACCGTGTGCTGCCATTTCCAGGAGCAGACAAATGGCAATTCACCGATTCCAGAATGGAATGTGGCCAGCATAATTTCTACCATCACATGTGCCGACCTTCAAACATTTTGCAAAATATATCCTAAGCAGGCCAGTAATGCAAATAATTTATGAAGAATCTGGGCTCCAAAAACACACAAGCACATGAGGAAAGAGCAGTCTCAGCTCCACTGCATTTTCCTTCCCTAAAGTAACACTGAATCAAGATGTAATGTCTTAAGCATCAATTAGGACACCTCCTTGATCCAGAAGACCCAACTGTCCCTCTACTTCCAATAACAAATCTTTTCTTCAGCCTCACAGCTGACACTTCATTCAGCACTGTTTTACAAAAAAAAAACAACAAAAAAAACACCTATGTATCAGAGAGTGTATGTTCAACAACAAGTAACACAACAAAAACAATGGTTTGCACCATTGTGACATTTGAAATGCCTGAAATAGCTGTTAGTCCTCCAGACAGAATGTCTTTCAAAGTCAACATTTAAAACTCTCTTTGTTTGATTCTACTTCTTTTTCTTAATGTTTATTTAGTTTTGAGAGAGAGAGAGAGACAAAGCGTGAGTGGGAAAGGGCAGAGACAGAGAGGGAGACACAGAATCCGAAGCAGGCTCCAGGCTCTGAGCTGTCAGCACAGAGCTCAATGTGGGGCTGGAACTCACAAACTGCAAGATCATGACCTGAGCCAAACTTGGAGGCTCAATTGACTGAGCCACCCAGGTGTGAGGAGCTGTTTGATTCTACTTTTAAACAGACGTCAATATCTGTCCCCAGACCGGCACCCAGGAGACATCCTGATGCATTTCACTGTCCCAGGACACATGCTTGCCCTGAATTCAATCATTGGCAAAGTGGAAAAGAACGGTCAGAAATGGCTTAAATCTATGACAATGATGATTTCTCACTTGAGACCGAGCACAGTGTTCCTCGATTTGGGGGTTCTAAGAGCAAGAATGGAAGGCTGATAGCTTTTGAGGGGGCAACAAAATGTGTCTGCCATAAACACTTGAGTATAGAAAAAAACCGTAAAAGTCTAGAAGAAAAAAATCCAGACTCGAAGTGTGATTGTCTTTGGATGACAGGAGTGTATGTAAGTGTGTGCACGCATGGGCGCGCGTGTGTGTGCGTGCGTGCGTGTGTGTGTGTGTGTGTGTGTGTGTATGTGTAGGAATAGGGGAAGGTGATTTATCTTTTTCTTTCCATTGTTGTATTTATAATTTTCCACACCGATCATGTGTTGTTTTTATCATTAAAGAAAACACTTCCGTGAGAAGGAAAAAGCACCTGTAATTTCCACAACCTATCACAGAAGCTGAAGGGCAAACATTTTAATCTCCAACCAACTCAGAATTAGCCTGCAGTCCCTCAGGAGGACACAGGCATTGATCCAAAGGAGAGAGGACTGTCTGTCCTCTCCGACGCCCATCACTGTCGTCAGCGCACACGTGGGAGGAGGAGTTGGGCTGCTTCTAGGAACCCTTCGCCAGAATCCTTGGAGCCTGTGGACGGCCTATAATCTTAAGTGTTTAGGCTGTGGCCATATGCTCGGCAGCGGTATCTTTAGAGAACGACTCTGACTGTAATTTTTAGTAAGAACAATCCATTGCCATCTGCCCGCACAGCAGGGGCACAGATGGGTTTATTGCTGCAATGGCATCCTACGTGGATGGACAGCGACAAACTAGTCAGAACTCTTCTCTGGCAGTTCCACCCCTGAGGTCCTAAACTCAGCCTAAGGAGGAGCTTGGGTGTGTCAGTGTACCTGTGTAACAGGGGAGAAAATGGGACAGAAGAAGAGAGAGAGCACGTGGCAACAGGGCTGTGGTCTGGCTCTAACTTCGCAGACTCCTCTGACTCTTGCCGAGGGCATTTTTCAGTGCCAAACGACACGGGGTCCTCTGAACACAGACTAGCTGCATATCTGCTGCCCTGAAAAAGTGACTCGAAAACTAAAAAGATTCATAGGCTGTAATGTGAAGGACAGAAGCAAAACAAGGCAACAATTATGACTGAAATATGTGTTGTACTGTTATTTGGAATTTGGCAATACATCTTTGCTACCACTAATAATCAAAACCATAATTGCAATCATTTCAACTTACTTGGTTTGTGATAACACCCCAAACTTTGTGTTAAGAGCTTTACATAGATTATTCCATTTAATCTTCATAGCAGTTCATAAACAACGGAATTGTTACCCTCATGAAGAAACAACAGGCCCAGAAAGAACTGATGATTTTCCCAAGGTGACAGAATTAAAATGTGATTTAACTAAGTTTCAAAATCTTCCCCAACTCCAAATTAGGCAACGACTACAATTCCTTACTGTACCCGCCATCTCCAATAGTGAGCCAGCAACCAGAGAGGCAGAGTAATCCTTAGGTGCTTAGGCCGGAGCTAATATTAGAAATGTGTCGGACACGTGGGTGACTCAGTGGGTTAAGTATCTGACTCTTGATCTTGGTTCAGGTCACGATCTCATGGTTTGTGAGTTCGAGCCCCACGTCAGTTGTGTGCTGACAGTGCAGAGCCCGCTTGAGATTCTCTCTCTGTGCCTCCCCTGCCCTCCCTCGCTCAGAATAAATAAATAAACTTGAAAACAAGAAATGGGGTAAGACCTTTCTACGTACATTAATGGGAGAAAGGGAAGACCTATGGGAATCCAATGCCAGGACTACTCTATATAAGCATCCTTAAAAAATTTAAAAATACAACCACCAAATTTCTCACAAGACCAATTCCTGAATCGTCTTAGGGCTCTGTGACATCCCCAGCAGTGATGGAAATGATTACACACACAAACACCCCAGGAATTTAATAAACAGTCAGTTTATCAAAGATGACGGTAATGGCAAACCCCACTGCACTTCTGCCTTTCTTGCAGTCTATATTTAAGGTCCGGTTTCCACAGGAAACCATTATGTCTCCTTCTCTGACATATTAGCTACAGCCGTGAAGCTGTAATTCTTCTAGAGTGCCCCAAGGCAATTGAAGTGTGAAGACATTAAAGGATGAGCAAGTAGAGAACATATCACAATCCAAGAACTACTGCAAACAGTTAGGAAAAGAAGCAAACTGACTACAGAACTGAGGTGGCTCAACACATGTGGGCTCAAAATCTACCCCTCCTGCACTTGCGTTCTACACAAACATGGCACTGACTGCTTAGAGGATTTTTTGAAAACACATATTAACTGTGACCTATACGCAAGTCTCTGTGCTGAGCACTGTGGACAGGGAAAATCGTCCAACTCCCACCGCTACCCCACACATAGAAGTCCTACTTTCAGAACTGTAAATGTAATAAACATACATTTTAATTTACATTTTTTAAATTATGAAGTTGAATATACGTCCAAAAGAGTAAAAGCTATTTATAGATCTCTTCTACCTTCAACCATGACCAAGTAAGTTGTGCTTAATTTGCTTTCCTATTGTAGATAATTAGAAAACAAGAACATATAAGCGAGTCAGCTATTTTCTGAACGATAGGCAATCAGTTAAGGAATGTAAACAATGAAAGAAAAAACAAAAGCAGGTGAGACTTGTATTTCTACTTGGAGCTATTGTCTGAACAGTGGTTCAGGGACGGGGAGCCCATGGTGGTGTCATTGAGTTGAGGAGAGAAACACAAGAGTCTAGGGAGGTTGAGATGGCAGAAATTTGAAAGATATATTATTAAAAAAAAATTTATATGAAGAAATTTTTCTAGAAATCTGCACAGGATTTCTCTTGAATCTACTACTGAATATTAAGGTGAGAATGTGTATAGCAAAACTCAAAAGACTGGGCACGGATCGACCAGAAATCCTAAATTGAACAATTTCCACAAATCACCCGGAGATTACAGACATTCTAGTTTCATCAGTCAGATGGGAGAGATTTATGTAACACACGGATATACAATAAACACCCCAAAATGATAACACCTTGGAACCAGTATCAAACAATTTGCCGACACACAACTTTAAAACGGTCCTCAAGAAAAAGGGTACAAATAAAATGTTGGACTAGGAAACCTCAAGCCCTCATTTTCCCACAGAAACATTGAAAACCAACTAGAAAATGGCTAAAATAACCTTACATGGAGCTCCGGGAAACAGTCAAAGTTCTGCAGGAACTAACAGACACACAGTCCAGAAAAAGCTACTTTTGAACCAGGAGGAAATTTTGTGGCATTTTTACTCATCCCTGTCCCACCTACACCCTGGCACAGCGTGGTCCTGGTCTGGAGGAGGTGGCATCCTAGTTCCTAATTCTCTCTCTTAAATCAGAGGGAGGGCAGCAGACTTCATCTGCAGGAGTCTAACCTATCTGCAGGCTGCCTGAGACCATGTCTCTTTCTCACCTAATCTGGGAGTTGTGGCAGGCTTGAGGGCCTACTACCCACAGATGCCTCTTCTTGGTAAAGACATGCAACGGACCATCTAAACCCCAAGGAGCAGCCAGGATGAGGCTCTTGGGGAGATTAAGAATTCAATAGTAGCCCCATACATGAGGCACTGAAAAAGACATACATATACTAAGGTAAAACACATGCTCAGAAGAGAAAAGACCTGGAAAAACTTAAGCTTTTACCTTGGGCTAATCTCCAGGCTCAGAGCCTACCTATTTAATGAACAACTACCTGATACAGAGCCAGTGTGCAAAGACTGACAGAGGTGCTTGTTTTTTGCATGTTAAAAAAAATTACAAGATATACAAAGAATCAGAAAACTGAGGCTTATTCAAATGAAGAAAATAAACTGGCAGAAACTGTCACTGAAGAAGCACAAGCATTGGACTTGCAATAAAGAACTTCAAAATCTATTTTCATTATGTTCACAAATCTAAAGGAAAAAATGGATGAAGAGCTAAAGAAAATCAGTAAAATAACATGAATAAAATGAGGATATCAACACAGAGAAAATACAAAAAGGAACCAAGAGAAATCAAGGAGCTGAAAAATATAAAAGCTGAAATGAAAATTTACTACAGGGGTTCAACAGCAGATTTGAACAGATAAAGAGGAAAAAATTAGCAAGCTTGAAGATAGAATATTTGAAATTGCTTACTGTGAGAAAGAGAAAAAAAAAATGAAGAAAAGTAAACAGAGCCTATGAACACCATCAAGAAGGCCAACATATTCTTCTCCCAGAAGGAGAAGAAAAAGGGGCAGAAAGATTATTTAAGAAATAATGGCCAAAATAAATTATATAAAACCCATTCTTCCAATCTCTGACTTTTGATTGTGGAGTTTAATCCATTTACATTTAGAGTAATTACTGATGGGGAAGGACTTTTATTTGCCATTTTGTTATCTGTTTTCCACATATCTAATTGCTTTTTGTTTTCTTTCATTTCCACCATTACTGCCTTTCTTTATATTAATTAATGAAATAATTTATTTAGGGACACGTTTTGATTCTCTATCAGTTCGTCCTGCATATATTCTATTCATATTTTCTTTATGGCTACCATGGGAACTACATATAACATCTGAAAGTTATAATAATATGTTTTGAATTGAAACCAATTTAACTTCCATCGTAGCTCAATCCTCCTTTGTTATTACCTCCACAAACTATGTCCTTATACATTGCATACTCAGTAATAGATTTTTACTTTTGCTTTTTACATTTGTCTTTGAAATCCTGTAGAAAACAAAAAGCAGAATAAAAATCGAAATGAAAATATTAGCTTTTATATTTGCCCTTGTTTTACTTTTACCAGATATCTTTATTTCTTCATATGGGTTCATTGTAACATCTAGGGTCCTTAAATTTCAACCTGAAGAACTTCCGTTAGCATTTCTAGTATTACAAATCTAGTAGTAATGAACTCCTTCATATGCTATCTACAGGGACAGCACTGGATTAAAAGTGTAAGGATTGAAAAAAATATTCCACACCAATAGTAACCAAAAGAAATCTGGCATGGCTATATCCGTATCAGACAAAACAGACTTTAATTCAAAACTTACCACAAGAGACAAAGAAGGACATTATATAATGATAAAAGGATCAATTCACCAATAAGATAAAACAACTCTAAATACACAAACACCAAACATCAAAACTGAATGGAGAAATTGACAGCTTGACAGTAATAGTTTGAGACTTTAATTCTCTACTTTCAATAATGGAAACAACAACCAGAAAGAAAATCAATAAAGAAAAAGAGGACTTGAACATTTTAAACTAGTTGGACATACCAACATATACAGAACATTCCATCCAACAAGAACAGAATATATGTTTTTCTCAAGTGCACAGGGAACCTTGTTCAGGACAGACTACATGTCAGCTCACAAAACATATCTTAATAAACTTAAAGAGACTGAAATCATACAAAATACCTTTTTCAATTACAACGGAATGAAACTAGAAATCAACAAAAGGAAAATGACAGAAATCCACAAATATGTTGAAATCAAATAACACACATGTAAACTATGAGTCAAAGAAGAAATCACAAGGAAAATTAGAAAATATCTTTACACAAATAAAAATGAAAATACATCATATAGGGGCGCCTGGGTGGCTCAGTCGGTTGAGCATCTGACTTCGGCTCAGGTCATGATCTCACAGTCTGTGAGTTCGAGCCCCGCGTCTGGCTCTGTGCTGACAGCTCAGAGCCTGGAGCCTGCTTTGGATTCTGTGTCTCCCTCTCTCTCTGCCCCTTCCCCACTCATGCTCTCTATCTGAAAAATAAACATTAAAAAATTTTTTTTTTAAAATAAGAAAATACATCATACAAAAACTTATGGGATGCAGCGGAAGTAGTGCCAAAGGGGAAATACAACACTGTGTTAGCAACAATGGAATCTTAAAAAAAATAAATAAAAAGTAAATTTTAATACAGTGCATATTATTTCAACTATCTGTATAGTTCAACATGGATACAGATATTTAAGACAATAAACTATGATAAAAAATAGATAAGTAAATGAATAAATATAATTTATAGTTACTAACATTTACATTTTTAAAAAAGATCTCAAATCCAACCATCTAACTTTATACCATCAGGAACCAGAAAAAGAAAACAAACTAAACGCAAAACTAGCAGAAGACAAGAATGTTAGAACAGACATAAATAAAATGGAGAATAGGAAAACAACAGGAAAAAAAAAATCAAAAGGTTGTTCTTTGAAAAGATCAGTCAAATTGTCAAATCTGCAGCTAGACTGGCTACGAAAAAAGAAAATTCAAGTTACTAAAATCAGAAATTAAGATGGGGACATTACTACTGATCTGACAGAAATAAAAAGGATTATACAAGATTACTAGGAGCACATTTACACTAACAAATCGGATAACCTAAATAAAATGAACAAATTCCTAGAAATACATAAACCACCAGACTGAATCATGAGAAATGGAAACTTGAATAGACATATAAGCAGTAAGAAGATTAAATCGATCACCAAAACCCTCCCAGCACAGAAAAAGGTCTGGACCAAATGGCTTCACTGGTGAATTCTACAAAATATTTTAAGAATAACACTGGTATTTCTAACACTTCCCAAAACTGTCTTTTTTAAAAAGTGAATACTTCCTAACTCATTCTATTTGACTAGTATCACCCAGATACCAAAACCAGATGCAGAGATTATAGGAAAAGAAAACCATAGACCAACAGTTCTTAGGAATACTGACCAAAAAATCCTCATCAAATTACTAAGACACCAAAATCACCAGTATTTTAAAAGGACTATACAAATTTGATTTTTTTTTTAGTGTTTATTCATTTTTAAGAGAGAGAAAGAGACAGAGCACAAGCAGGGGAGGGGCAGAAAGATAGAGGGAGACACAGAATCCAAAGCAGGCTCTAGGCTCTGAACTGTCAGCACAGAGCCAGACGCAGGGCTAGAACCCATAAACCATGAGATCAGAAGTCAGACGCCTAAATGACTGAGCCAGCCAGGCACCCCAAGGATTATATAAATTTGTATTTACTTCTGATATGCAAGGATGGTTCAACACACAGAAATTAATCAATGTAATGTTAACTAAAGTTTAAATGAGTAAATTAAAGCTACATAGACTGGAAAAAATAAAACTGTTTTTATTAACATAAAAAAGAAATTAATCAATGTAATATGCCATATTAACAGAATTTAAAAAACAAGTACATGACCATCTCAACTGATGGCCAATAGCATTTAAAAAAAATTGATACCTTTTCAAAAGACAAATACAAAAAAAAGCACAACAAACTTGGAATAGAGGCAACTACCTCCACATAAAGTAGGTCGTATATGGAAAACCTATAGCATAGAGAAAGAAACGAACAGCATCCAGACTGGAAAGAAATAAGTAAAACTATCTCTGTGCACAGACAACATGATCTTACATAGAAAAAAGCCTAAAGATGCCACAAAATAATGTTAGAACTAATAAAGAAATTCAGTACAGTTGCAGGATACAAAATCAACATACAAAAATTAATTATGTTTCCATTCACAAACCACGTACAATATGAAAAGGAAATAAAGAGGATGATCCCATTTACAAACATCAAAAACAAGAAAATAATTATGAATAAACTTGACCAAGGAGGTGAAAAGACTTACACACTGAAAACTATAAAACAATGATGAAAGAAATTAAAGTCCACATAAATATAAAGACATCTTGTATTCATAACTAAGAAGACTTAGTATCATTGAGATGCCCAAAGGGATCTGAAGATTCAATGTGCTCTCCATCAGAGTCGCAGTGAGGTTATTTGAGAATATGAAAACCCATTTTAAAACTAATGTGGAGGGGCACCTGGTTGACTTTTGGGTTCAAGCCCCATGCTGGGCTCTGTGCCAACAGTGCCTGGAACCTGCTTCAGAGTCTGTGTCTCCCTCTCTCTCTCTGCCCCTCCCCTGCTCGTGCTCATTCTCTCTCTCTCTCTCTCTCTCAAAAATAAATAAACATTAAAAACAAAAACTTATATAATCTCACGGCACCCTGAATAGCCAAAATAGTCTTGGAAATCAAGAACAAAGTAGAAAGTCTCACACTTCCTAGTTTCAAGATTTAACTACAAAGCTACAATAATCAAAACAATGTGGTGCTAGCATAAAGACAGACCTACAGACCAATGAAATAAAACAAAGAGTCCAGAAACAAATTCTTATATATATGGTCAAATTATTTTTGACAGTGTTGCCAAAACCATCAATGGGATGAAAGATGGTCTTTTTAACAAATGATGCTGGAAAATTGGATATCCATATAAAAGAAGGAAGCTGGACCTTTATACCATACCATATACAAAAACTAATTAAAAATCTATCAGAAACCTGAATATAAGCAATAAAGCTAGAAACCTTTAGAAGAAAACAGAAGAAAAGCTTCAATGATGTTGGATTTGACAATGATTTCTTTGACATAACACTGAAAGTATAGACAACAAAAGGAAAAATAAATTTCATTTTACCGAAATTAAAAGTTTTATACATCAAAAGACACTGAGGGGCACCTAGGAGGCTCAGTGGGTTAAGCGAGTGACCCTTGATTTCAGCTCAGGTCATGATCTTGTATTCATAAGATTGAGCCCCACAATGGGCTCTGTGCTGAGCATGGAGCTTGCTTAAGATTCTCTCTCTCTCTCTCTCTCTCCCTCTCTCTCTCTCTCTCTCTCTCTCTCTCTCTCCCTCTCTCTCTCTCCCCCTCTCTCTCTCTCTCCCCCTCCCTCCCTCACTCCCCCTCTACTCCTCACCCCCACTCAAACACACACAAACTCTGTCTCTAAAATAAAATTTTTTTAAAAAGACACTGAAAGGAAAGTTCAATGGGATAAAATATTTGCAAATAATATAACTGATAATCCATTAATATCTAGAATATATGAAGAACACCTACAATTCAAAACACAGAAAAAAAACCCAATTTAAAAATGGGCAAAAGGCTTACATAGACAGTTCTCCAAAGAATATACACAAATGGCCAATAAGCACATGAAAATATGCTCAACATCTCTAATCATTAGGGAAATGCAAATCAAAACCACAATAAGATAGCACTTCACACTCATTAATATAGCTATTAAAAAAAAAAAAACAGAAAATAGGCGTTGGCAAGGATGTGGAGAAATGAGAACACTGGTACAGATGTAAATGGTGCAGCCACTGTGAAAATCAGTCTGGTGGTTCCTCGAAAAGTTAAACCTATGACCCAGCCATTACATTTCTAACTATACAGTCAGAAACTTAAGACCAGGGACTTGAACACAGATTTGTGCACCAATGTTCATAGCACCATGATTCCCAATCACCAATTCCCAATCTTTTGGATGGGAACATCCCAAATGTCCATCAACAGATGAAATGACTGATGAAACACGGGTATGTACATACAACGGAGTATTATTAAGCCCTGTAGAGAAATGAAATTCTGATACATGCCATAAGATGGGTGAACCATGAGGACATTATGCTAGTGTAATAAGCCAGACACAGAAGAACAAATATAATATGGTTGCACTTATGCGAGATGCCTCGCATTTTCGAATTCAGGGACAAAGACAGCAGAATGGTGGTTACCAGGGGTAGGGAGTAGGAGATAAGGGGAGGCTTACTGTTTAACAGCACAGAGTGTCAGCATGGGATGGTGAAAAAGTCCTGCAGATGGATAGTTGTGACAGTTGTACAACATGAATATACTTAATACTACCGACTTGCTCATTTAAAGATAAGTTAAAATTATAAATTTTATTTCTGCAGTAAAAATTAAAATTAAAACTTAAAATTAAAATTTTGTTTTAAAAGAAAATTACCTACTTACCAAATCATGCCTTAAAACTCTTTAAAGGAAGATAACAAAAAAGAGGTACTCAATAATAGTATATTGACAAGATAAAGCATCCAATCACAATTTACTAGACATGCAATGAAAGCAGGGAAGTATAACCCATAATCGGGAGAAGATATCAATAAATATAAACCAATATATAAAGAAGATTGTGTAAATTAGCCAACTAGGACTCTTAAAGTTCTATTATAATTCTGCTCAAGGATTTGAAAGAAAAAAAGGTAAAAAATATGTATATACATATACACACACACACACACACACACACACATACATACAGACATACACACACACAGGAAAACTTTGGATTTCAAGTAACTCGTTCTGCGAGTGCTCTGCAAGATGAGCAAACATCTCTAATAAATTTTAACTTGATAAACAAGCGATGTCTTGCAATACGAGTAGTACGTGATGCCAAATGTCACGTGATCACAACTAAGTCAATGGTTCTTGAAATCCGCTTTGATAGAGGAGTGTTTTGGATTGCAAGCATGTTTTGGAACAAATTATGTTCACCAAACCAAGGTTTTACTACATACATATACATACATACATACATATGTACATATATATGCATATAGAGAGAGTGAGGAAAGAAATTAAATCCATTTTTTAAAAAAAATAAGCATTTAGAGATAAAAAGATACATACTATCTGAGATGAAAAAAATTCACTGGATTCCACAGCAGTTTAAATTCTGCAGAATAAGACTGATAAACTTGAAGACATCCCAACAGAAACTATTCAAATGGAAGCCCAAAGAGAAAAAGGCTAGCGGGGGAAAAAAAAAACAAGTAAGAAACGGAGCCTCAGTGGTCCGTGAGACAATATCAAGTAGTCTAATACACGTTCAATGGGGTACCAAAAGATGAAGAGCAAAAAGATTGACAAAAGATTGGCCAGAATTTTTCTCAAACTGATGAAAATTATAAAAGCACAGATACGAAAACATAATAAACCACTGGAAAGATACACTTAAAAAACCCATACCAGAACATATAATTGTTGAAAATCAAAGATAAGCAGACCATCTTAAAAGCAATCAGAGAAAAAAAAAGAAACATTCACTCAATATAGGAGAGCAGTGATAAAATAAAACCAGCATCAGTTTCTCATCAAAAACAATATAAACCAAATTTAGCGAAACCCCATGTGTAACATTCTGCAGGAAAAAAAAATGAGTCTAGAATCTTATATTAGTGAAAACTTTACTTCAAAAATGAAGGGAAGGCCCCCCAAGATGTTGGTTTCTAAATATCCTTCTCCGATAAAAACAGCCAGAGCTCCTTTGAGAAATGGTTGATTCTCCTTATGAAGCAGGGAAAATACATGATTATCTTTCAAGCACCTTATGGTGCCAGCACTAAGAACGGACAGGAGGAAGCGAGGGAGGGAGGGAGGGAGGAAAAAAGGAAAAAGGGCATATAAGCCCATCTAAAAGAGCGCTCAGAGGCCAAAAGAGGAAGAAAATAACTATAGCATTAGATCATCACTCCAAGATAAAAGAGCCATGAGTCTGTACAAATATAAATAAATGATTAAAAAATAAATAAAAGAAAAAAATAGAAAGAAAGAGAAAGGGAAATTCTTCCTCACAAAAGAATTTTGAATTAATAAATCCAAGGATAGAAATGTCACCATTAGAAAATGAGTGATAAAGTTGCAGGCAAGACCAGCAAAGAAATGCTCAATTAGTAGGTGAACATTTAAAGAGAAACAGGATATTTGCATAAAGTCAAGGGTCTCCTCCAAAGTATTTCTTAATTAAAAAGGGAAAAACATTACCATTATACCAGCAAAACCTGGAAGATACCACCTTGGCCAAATGATAAAGGTTAACCTTTAAGACTACTGACATCACATCCTGCATGATATTATGCATGCAGAAGACCACATCGCCTCTGTGATACTGTTGCCAAAACCACAATCTAATCCCCAGAAAATATCAGATAAACCCACAGAGAAATATTTTTTTAAACGTGTAATCAGTAACAGTCAAAAGTCCCAAGGTTGGGGCTTCTGGGTAGCTCAGTCGGTAAAGCATCCAACTTTTGATTTCCTCTCAGGTCATGATCTCATGGTTTGTGGACTGGAGTCCCGCATCAGGCTCTGTGCAGACAGCACAGAGCCTGCTTGGGACTCTCTGTCCCTCTCTCTCTCTGTCCCTTGCCTGCTCTCATGTGCATGCTCTTTCACTCTTAAACTTTTTTTTTAAGTGCCAAAGTCATCAAACATCAGGAAATACTGAAGAAAAGTTGCAGGTTGAAGAACACTATGAACACAACAGAGATCGGGGCAATGTCGGATATTAGACTGGATCTTAAAACAGAGAAAGGATGTTACTAAAAAAAATAAAGGAGGAAATTCTACTGAAACCTGTAGTTAACAGTATTATACCAATATTAATTTCTCAGTTTTGACACTTCCACTGTGCTTCTGTCAGATGTGAATGTTAGAGGAAGGTGGGGGAAGGATATATAGAATTTCAGCACAGGATTTCTGCAACTTTCTGTAAATCTAAAACTATTTCAAAATAAATATTTAAAATCAAAGTACGGGCCCTGGAAGCATACCAGCTGGGTTGAATTCAAAGTCTCCTCCCTGTCATTCTGTATTGTTACAATATTTGCCTAATCTTTCTGGGCTTCCATAGTCTTAACCTAGAATGAGGATAATAATGGTATTGACCTCAGATACTTCCTTTCAAAAGCAAATGAGACGGTACTTTGTAAAGAACACATAGAGTATTCAAACCTTAGCTATTATTAAATACTATTGTTCTTGTCCTGCAGAAATTTTGAATCTTAATGTACTGTTTTCATCTACGGTTTCTGAGTTTGTTTTGCATAGACACTCCCCACGCCAATACCATAAAAAGTCTGGCTATTTTTTTACCCTGAGACTTTCATAGTTTATTTTTTATGATCAAATCTCTGCTCCATGTGGAGTGTATTTATATATAAGCAGTGAATTTAAAGCTCACTTCTTTTTTTCTTTTTTACAGATGGCCGGCCATTTGTTGCAACATCACTTATGCAACAACCCATTGTTTTCTCATGGACCAATCTTCATGCTCAGTAGCACACTAGGACACAGGAGTCTTTCAGTTACTTCTGCTTGGCGCTTACTCCTACAACGTGAGTCTAGCAAAAATGGCATATGTTGAACAGTGGTGAAGAGCACTCGTGAGCAGAGCAGAGAATCCCATAAGTGGTACCAGAAATATCAACTGATCCATAAATACAGAATTCTGTAGTAAATATGAAACCCTCGGAATACCTACTCAGGATACCAGTGAATTTCGGACTCCAGATCTGACAGTCTCTTTTCGTCCCTCATCCCCGTAAGTGCCAATCTTCTGACTTTCACATCCAAAGACAGGAGTTACGGGCACTCGTTTATAATCCAGCGAGGTGGAGATCTGAAATACGTTCTCACCCTTTTCTACTACTTTTTCACTGCTCTCTTCCCCTTCTTTTTTACTGTCTTCTGCACCAAATTATTTTTCCGGACGGCCATCCAAACCCACTGTTCTTCAGCATTTGTTTTTACTCCTCTTCTCAGTTTACCTACTCACCTTGAGCTTTCTCATCCGTTCACATCATCGGCGTTCCTTTTGGGCTTCTCATTCCATACGTATCTCTCCAAGCCAGATCTCCTGACTCAAGTAAGGTTCCCAAGATACAGTGCCTGAGACTAGCATTCTTGTTTAAGTGATTTATTAGTAACCTGTTCTCACGAGAAAGGAGATAGCAAGCCAGGAGCAAACGCTAACCAAGAGTATGTATTCTGCGGCAAACTAGTGATAATATCTTGACTCAAGGTGACAAGCCTTTTGGGCCCCTATACAAGTCAATTATTGGTTGCCGGCTCCTGCTAGAGAAAGGCTGGAGATACACCTCCTGGGAAAAAGAGGCGAATTCTCTGGAGAAGGGGCAGTCAAGAGTCTTTAACAGCTAGAACTTAGAGCAACTGTGGGATGGTGCAGTGGTGAAGGGGAGGGGTGCAGGGCGAGGTAACTCATCAAACACTTGTACTGCTCAGATCCACTGACTTCTCCTACCTTTTCACACTAACCACGCGCAGCTTCTCTGGGACTCCAGTTTTTTTTTTCTTTTCTAGACAACTTCTAAGAGAAGAGCTAAGAGCAGGTGTCAGTACCCCCCTACTATAGTTGGTCCTGAGACCATAAGGATACTCATTATCACCCACTTCGTCCACTATGCCTGTCAGATTCCCCTCCACCTTGGCAGTACTTCCGATGATCCAGGTTGTTTGCCTGGTTGGATGACCGAGAGGCCCTTGCCTAAGCATTCTGAGCCATGCTCCTTATTAGACGAGAGTTTTCGTACTTTGTCATTAACAGTAAAAGATCCTCTAGCAGAACATTTAAGTCCTAAGGATATTCCTCTGTGCTCCCACTATGTAGCAGCAGTCTCAACTCTTCATGATAATCAAATTCAGTTACCCCTGTTCAGTGGTCTCCTAACACAAGGATCACAAAGTACCCAGGTGATAGTTATGGCTTTACATTTTGTGGTGCTCTCACTGTGTCCCCTGAGGCATATGCGCCCCTCTGTAACCCAAGACCTCTAGGCACACAAACTTCAAGTCAGTAGGATAAGAAACCCAAAATTTCTCCACAAGTCACCAGGAATGACGGCAAACAGAACCACTCCGATTTTCATGCCGTGATTACTGGATCCATGAACTGGAGGCATATCGCTATAAGATGGTTGAAGATTTAAGGTGTACGTCACCTCCCCCAGGATAACAATCCACTCTAACAGGGTGTCACCCTAGGAGATGCCTTGGCTGTGCCTTTAACCAGCCCTTCTAGATATTATCAGAAGTTAGATGGGCCTTAGTGAGAAAAGGCCCATTCAAGATCTCTTTCTCTACCACCCTACCTACTTTATTCACAGGTCTCACGCACAAACACAGAGAAATGCAAGGAGAGACTGGCTGACATCTGCTTTCTATGTCATCCTGTCCATTTGGTTGTTTGATGGTCTTCTGCAGGAGATGCTTTCTGGTGAACATTAACATACAAGATGAAGATCCTCATATTTTGTGTCCATTCCTGTGGGTCAGTCCAGAGTTTTCTTCCCCAGACCTTCTTGTCTTCAACGTCCTTATCTTCCTCCTTCCAGACCCCTGATCGATCAATCAAACCATACACCATTCTTTTCCTCAATCTGGTCCTTTCTGTCTCTTAATAATCCCTTGATACTATGCGCCTTCTTATTCGTTGCCATAAGTTCAAGGCCTCATATTTATCATCTGGGCTACTGAATAAGCTCCTAACATTATCTCCATCTTGATTATCTTTGCCTTCTAATTTTAACTCGAAAGAGCTTCTTCCAAAAACAGAAATCTGATCATACTAATTCATCATTTAGAGTCATTTAACAATTCCCTACGACCAAGAGAATAAAATCTGTTAGTACAATACACAACATCCTTCATGTTCTATGTAACGTTCCCTTTTCTTATTTCTACTTCTACAATTATTCCTAGGCACATGATGGTAGAGTCACCACTGGAAAGCTTGCTCTTACCCCATAAGGCCATCTACTTTAACACTTTTATGCTTTTTCATGCATCAAAAATAGACTTTCTTGCCTGATTTCTTGGCAAACTTGTGTAATTTCAAGACATAATTCAGAAGTGGCACGCTCTGTTGAAGGGCTCACCTTCATGTGCAGAGTCTCTCTTTACCTACGCATAGCTCTTATATTATATGGTATATATATTTCATAGCTCTATTCCCCTCATTAGTCTGTGAGTTCCTGGGGGCTAAGAACTATGTCTTAAATCTGGCTCTAACCCCTGCACCTAGCAGGGTCTAGCCTATAGCGAAATTAATCAGCTGTAGGAGTGTACTGTCCTCTCTGTAGGGAAACCTTGAGTCCTCAGGCAACACAAGTACTAAATCCCAGCGTAAAGTTATAATGGATTCGGAGGCCTTTCATCAAGAATTTAAATTCAATGCTTTTAAAGGTCAGGCATGTCACAAATGGTGCGAATTGGCTGTAAGTAATGATCAGGTGGCGATGAGACCAGGGATGAATTTATAGGTATATCTGTCCTGCCTAATAGTAGTCTCAAAACTAGTTAGAACAGAAGCATGCCAAGCGTTTCAATGAGAGCACACTACAGTCCTCACGTGTCTGAAGATCCTCATATGTGAGAGCCTGGCCTACCACCTGTGCGGACCACTTCGTCAGGTGCAACTGTAAGCAAACGTGTGAGCTCACTCAGGAAAAATCCCAGTCGACATAAAATCAGATGGTTCACTTCCCATTTCGTTTACTTAAGAGAAACAGAGAGCCAGGGGACGGCACACCCACTTTATCTCAAGTGGTTGTTGATTTTAAGCTGGAAGGAAACGTGAGTTTCGTGGGATTTGGCACAGGGGCTAGATTCTCTCCAGAGGAGCATAAAACAAACATGACCCTTGAGGTCAAACACCATGCCTTTTCATCCAGGACCTGACTCTTACAAGAGGTCGTCCTCGAGCTGCATGACTTGTCTGAGCCTCGATTCTCTTCTCTGTGAGAGGGGATTGGTAATTCACACCTACTTCAGAAAGCTGCTGAGGAAATTACATAAAAGCTACAACTGTCCAAACCACACGGTGTCTGGCACATGACAGGTGTTGGAAAAATTTGATTTAAATCTAAATTTGAACCTTATTTACTTACATCCAAAATCTGGGAAAGAGCCCACAATACGTGTTCCTCCGGCCAAAGATGCATAGTATATGGGATGGTGTACGTGAAATTCTCTGAGATCCCCAGACAACGTGTGAAAGTGAGTGCTGAGCAGGACCCTAGAGAAAATACTGCAGAATCCATCTTCAGGGGAGAGGGGTGAAATCCAAAGACTTCACCACGTCTGGACATTCTCCAGGATATCTTCCTTTCCCTGGTCAGTATCAAAGGCATCGGGACATTCGATTTCATTTCTGACATTCACGGCTGATTGATGGGCTTGGGCGGATAACTGGTGCCTCACTGCAGAAACTATGGTTCCCTCCCGGCCTTCTCTGAGAGCCAGCACGACCCTTTTTGAATCCAACTTTGAATCACTTCCAAAGTAATTTGCTTAGCAAAAAGCAGGCTGTTTTCATACCCTGTGCTCAGCTTAAGTTCACCTTTCTAACCTTCAAATATTAAAACTCAGAAAATGATTCCGGGAGCCTCATCAGAATGCCTGCTCTCCGTTCTGACACAGGCTCGTTCTCCCGATCACGCTTTCTGTTTTGGCAGACACTGATCTCAAAAATAACTGGCTTCCAATGATACTTCCATTTCCTATTTCTCTTTAAAAAAGAAAACAAAGGGGATTTAAAAAGTGATTTCAAGAGAACAGTACTAATACTATTTTCAAGTAGAGAGTAAATACTTCTAATAAAGGCATTTAAACATTTACTGCCACAGATAACTTCACCATAACTTCAACAAAGGGAAAGGACGACATAGATTTTCACGTTCATAAAAAAGTTTTTATCTGTATTTCTTTGAGTTTAAAACAAAACAACAAGGTCTAAGCTGCAAAATAAGAGAGTTTGTAAAGGTGTGAGGAAGAATTTCCTGGGGGTGAAAAAAGCATGACTGAAAGAGTCCTTCTCCTTTCTCTAGAAGGTTTTCAAGTCCTAGCAACATGCATTCGCACACTCATTAAACATGTACCATGTGCCGGTCACTCTGATCGGTGTCGGAGGGATGCAGAGGACACAGAGGATGAAGACCTGGCCTTCAGTAAGCCTGCATCGAATCAGGAGTAGAAAACCTGGAGGGCACAAAATCAAAAAGAAATTAAGCAATTAAGAGCGAATTTGGTGCCGACTGAAAGTATGACTGGGAGGCGAGTGGGGAGAGAGCACTTGCTGGAGGAGGTTAGCTGAGCACAGACCAACTGAGCTCGCCCTTCCCGATGAAGACTTCAGCAGGTGGGAGAGAGGAGGCGGAGTTGCAGACGCGGCAAATGTCCAGACAAGCTGCGGATGAGGAGAGCGGTCTGTCAGCCTCAGAGGGCATGTCTGGGTGGGGGCCAGTCCCCGGTCCTGGAGAGAGGTGTAGATTAGGAAGAGCTTCAAAAACTGGACTGAGGAATCTAAATAAAGAAAAAAGGTAGGGTCCATTTTTTGGGTACTGAGTAGAAAAATGAGTGATAAAAATGTTGTTTTAAAAGTTATGGGCAGTATCTCAGGAAAAAGATCTCTGGGTTTGTATGTGTATCAGAAAGGAGGAGAGAGAAACTGGAACCAGAGAAGACTGGCAAGACAAGAAGGCTGTTGGTTCGATTCAAGTTTGAGGCAGGAGGCTCAGTATCAGAGCAAAGAGAAAATCAGGAGGATTTTGTTGGAGAAAAATAATTATACTTGCACATAGCCTTAAGAAGAAAGAACAGAGAGTAAAGAGCCGAGGGTTTTTGAACTTTCAATGATGTCCACAAGTTTTGAGCTTGGAAAGAGAAAAATGGTGACAGGAGGGGAGGAACATGTCCAGCATGACTTCTCGCCTTCTGGTTGGAGGCGCTAGATAAATTTATGATTAGAAAAGAACCAGGATTTAATTCCATATTGCTGGGTGAATCAGAGATGTCTTTGAAACATCCAAGTGGAAATGATGACTAGGTGGTTGGACATGTAGCCCTGTCTGCAGCTAAGGGGACAGGGTAAGATAGTGATACCCAACTGGGGGTTACTTTGTCCCACTGAGACAGCTGGCAATGTTTGGAGAAAAGTGTGGTCATCACAAGTGGAGGTAGAAAGCTTGCTACTTGTATCTAGTAAGTAACGGCCAGGGGTGCCGCTAAGCTTCCCACAATGGACAGAACAGCTTCTCTGAACAAGGAATGACCAAGCATCAAATGTCAGTAATAGCAATGTTGAGAAACCCAGGGACAAAAGTAATCTGCTTGGGAGACATCAGCATGTTCATGGAAATGTGAGCATAATAAGCCTACGGAGGGAGAAAAAAGAAGTTGGAGCCTTGAGAAATTTTCAATGGCCAGATGGAAGAGGATGGAGCCTGAAAAGAAGACCTAACATAAGGGTAGACCGGGGAGATAAAAAGAACATCAGTAGGTGGAGGCCACAGTAACCACGTTAAAAAGTGTTACTGAAGGAGGAAGACATTCAGTAGGAAAAAACCAAGATATATCCATTGACTTAGAAATATGGATGTAGTTAGCGACCTCAGAAAACGCAGTTTCTCCAGCACATGAGTGAGGAAAGCTGAGCATAACTGAATGAGAAGAAAGAAAACGGAGAAATGGGGAGACGAGGGGAAAGTGGGTTCAAGGAAGATTTGCTTGTTGTTGATACTGCTGCTTGGAACATGTTTAAATAAAAATGAAAGATCATGTGTGCCTGGGTGGCTCAGCCGGTGTGTCCAACTTCGGTTCAGGCCATGATCTCACAGTCTGTAGGTTAGAACCCCCCATGGGGCTAACGTGCTGACGGCTCAGAGCCTGGAGCCTGCTTCAGATTCTGTGTCTCCCTCTCTCTCTGCCCCTCACCTGCTCACATTCTGTCTCTGTCTCTCAAAAATAAACATTAAAATGAAGAAGAAGAAAAAAGACTGTGGAGAAAAGGAAACATTTGTACACTCACTGGTGGGAATGTAAGCTGGTACAATTGCTACGGGAAGTCGTAGGGAGGGTCCCCAAAAATTAAAAATAGAACTACCATACGATCCAGCAATTCTGCCTCTGGATATATACCCAAAGGAAAGGAAACAATTATCTCAAAAAAAAAAAAAAATCCAGAGTCCCATGTTGTAGCATTAGCCACCTTAGCCGAGATACGGAAACACTCTAAATATTGATCAACGGATAAACATCAAGAAAATGTCACACACACAATGTAATATCCTCCAGCCTTTAAAAAGAAGGCATTCCTGCCGTTTGCAACAACATGGATGAATCTGAAGGTCATTGCTAAGTGAAATAAGCCAGACAGAGAAAGACAAATACTGCATGGTATCACTTACACTTGGAATTTCTAAAGAAGTCAAACTCATAAAAACGAAGAGTAGAAAAGTGGTGTCCAGTTGAATTAATAGAAACAGGGAGTAGAAAACTGGACTGAGAGATAAAGGAAACAGAGAGAGGTTGGTAGGAGGAAAGAAACGTTCGGCTCTAAGACGAACGAGCTTTGAGGAACTCATGTACAACACGGTGACTACTGCTGATAGCACTGTACTGATTGAAATTTGCTAAGACGGTACAATGTCAATGTTCTCACACAAAAATATAAATGATGAGAGGTGATGGACTGTAATTAAATTAGATGGAGACAGTCCTTTCACAATGCATACATACATCAAGTCATCACACTGTACACCGTAGTCACTTCACGGCTCTGTCACTTATACCTCCATAAAGCTGAGGAAAAAAACCCATTTTCTTATAAAAAAAAAAAAATAACTGAATAATAGGGCACGTGGGTGACTCAGTCGGTTGAGCATCCGACTCTTGATATTGGCTCAGGACATGATGTCCCGGTTCGTGAGTTCAAGCCCCACGTCGGGCTCTGCTTTGACAGCGTGGAGCTTGCTTGGGATTCCCCCTGTCCCTCTTTCTCTGCCCCTCCCCCTGCTTGCACTCCCTCTCTCTCAAAATAAACACTAAAAATTTAAAAATACCCGAATAATGTCTAATGTCTTTAATTTTTCCTGAAGAGTACTGCATAACAGACCTCATTCTGTTTACCTTTTTTCACTTTACATCTCGTTTTCAAGGTTTATCCATCCTGCCGCATGTTCCTTGCCTCTAACTGCTACAGTGTAATCCGCAGACAGCACCCACACAGAGGCACTCCAGCTCCTCACTGCCACAGCCAGCCACGTCCTCGTGTGGACCTGCATGAGGACGTTTGTGGGATACAGTCCAGGAAGGAGACTGCTGGGTCATGGGGCAGAGGGACACCTGACCCCACCGAGGACAACCAGAGGCTTCCCACGGTACCTGCATCAGCTCACAGACCTGCCAGTTGAACAAGTGTCCTGCCTCCCGCATCTCTGCTAACACTCAGCGGTGTTCAATTTACACCCAGAGTTAGTAAAAATGAAAAGAGTGATTGTTTTAATTTGCACATTTCTAATTATTAGTGAGTTGGAACCATCTTGTCTGTTAAAAAATACTCAGAAAGGGTATGTTTTTGTTTCATTTGGTTTTTGGCCATTCACAACTGTGGGTCCTGCCTTTCCCTACTGAATCGAGTTCTTTCTCTTTCTTAGACATGAATTGCTTTTTGATGCTACACATCACAAATATTTCTTCCCATCATGTCAGCTAACTCTGTACTCAGTACTGATGTAATCAAATGTATCAATTGCCTAATGGTGTGTATTTCACCAACCTAATTTCAACTTAGAGGCATGTAAATTTTTTTATTAGATTGAGGCAACCCAGGCTAATAGCATCTTTCACTAGTAAAGGGGTTCCGATGTCACATTCTCTCGTTCCACAGAATTAAGTGGGTAGATTGTGTGGGTAGACTGAGGGAAGCAAGTTAAACTAGTTTCAAATCTGGATCTCCTATTTATTACTTGTGTGAATTGGGGCAAATCACTTGTACTCTCTGTGCCTTGGTTTTCACATCTGTAAAGTACAGAGGAAAAAATACGTGAAGATGGCTGGCACGGTGCCCATGTGTAGTGCTCTCTCCATAACACTCTTTCCTTCCTTCCCTATTACTTGATCACTCACACATGCACTTGGGGCAATCGTTCCTGGAGCAATGAGAACACAATAACTTTTCTTTTTTCATTTGTTTATTACTTTGCTTTGTTTTGCTTAGTGTAATTGGAAACCCTTCTCAACAGTTTCCTGCAGTTTTCCTTAAACAAGTTGTCCTGTGTTTAATCTCACTGGAATTAGATTCAACAAACAAAATCTTCCCTGGTCATTTATTTCAATGTTGAAGAAGCATTTGCTTGGTGTCTCCTGTGTGCCTAGATGTGACCTACAAAGAAAACTAAGAAGACAGAAAGAAATAAAGAGGCAAAGACAACATGTTAGGTTCCTACAGAAGTTATACCCAACTCAGCCAAGGGAAGGTGGATCATTCATGATGGCCAAGTGACATCTCCTCGTTCTCAACATGAGCTCAGAGAGCACCTGATTTGAATGAATCTTGGGGAAGAACGGGCTGTTACTTGTTCGATGAGACAAATGGATAGGGAAAAGTCTGTTATAAAATGGCTGACAGGATAGGGAAATTGCTGTCCCCGACCAAAGAGTCCCCTTCCGGGTTCTTCTTCCCTCCCTGCTGGCCCCGGGTGCCAAATTCTACTAATGAGGAATGCGGAAGTAACAGATGGTACATCACTCCCTCTGTTTATGCTCGGGCCTCAGACCTTTGGTCTCCTCTGAGCCCACCGGTGTAAAATAAACCTCCTGCCTTCCAAGGTCTCTGAGGGCCGCTTGGTTCTTCTGCTGGGTGATCCCAGACCAGATTCCGTAACAAAATAAGTACTATATCTAAGAATGAACTCCCTCTAGCACTGGTAACTCTCAAGCTGACATAATCGGGGATGATGCAAAAGTCCAGTTGGGCAAAGCCAGGGGTCTCAGGCGCCTGGCCATTAGAGGGCTACAGGGCACTATCCAAAGAACCCAAGCTGTAACCAGTATGTACCCAGAGAAAGGTCTGAGCTATGGCTTCTCACCAACCAAAACAGGAGTGTGGAGAAAGAGACAGACAGCATGGGTCACACAGTCAACAGTGAGCACCCAAATGACTATCTAAAGGCAAAAAGATACACATACTCCCAAAGGGTACTGTCAGTATCCAGTCGACGAGCTGAGTCTTCTGGCTCTCTGACTTACCTCGGTGACTTCCAACCTGTTTTTATATCTTAATAGACACAGTCAAGGATGCTGACACATGAGATACACTCTCCTGCACATACGTTCCTGGTAAATGGCTGCTAGTCCGCACCTTTCTCTCCCACTTAAGAAAGCATACTAAAAGACAAGTAAATAAAAGCAATATTCTAAGAGTGATCCCAAATGCTGGTTTTTTATTAGCAGAGAAAAATTAATTATGATTCATCTTGAAATTAACCTGACACCAGTTTATCACAACTAGTTGTGAAATTACTAGTAAAAACTAGTAAAATTTAGATGAAAACCACTGACATTGTTCATATTCACTGAGTCTACTGTTAACCATCTCCAGCTCAACCTCTTGCTGATCAGTAACAGTAGGTGCCATTTGCTGATCTTGTCCTATGAGCCACACAGTTACATATAATACCGTCTATCCTCAGTAACAAATCAGGTTATCTTTATTTTACATATAAGGAATATTTATGTATAGCGCTGTCTTGTTTCAGAACCCAGGACCCTGGCATTCTCTTTTCAAAGCTGAATCACCCTCCAGAGATAATGTTCACATGAATGAGGTGTTTCAGTCAAGGCCAGCCCCCTCACATCTGCTAACCAACTCCTGGCTTGAAAAAAACCCCTACTCTCAATTAAGTCACGCCGAAATTCCTTGTTTTCATCACCAGAAAATCTCTGATAAAACGGAACCACATCACGTGGGAAGGGGGTGCACAAATGTCCTACTATGACCACGTCAGCAGAGAACTGGCTCACCAGTGAAGGTCACCTCCACGCAAGGCTCTTAAAGAAATGCAAGTTTTCAAAGGAAGGGGCAGGGGAGAAAAGGGGTGGGGGGAGGAAGCATTTCATCTAGAATTTGGATCTTAGCCAGGACCACAGGGACAGACAACCGAGAAGACCGCCTGCTGTCTACAGGAGGGTGGGAAGAAGGAAGGAGAAGAAGCTATCGTTTACAGAGCTCTTCGCACGTTTCAAGGTGCACTGAGCTGGGAACCTTCCCAGGGTCCTTTCCAACCAGATAAATGTCATTGCCTCCGTTTTTCTAAAAGAGGAAGATCCGTGAGGTTGACTTTCTCTAAACTCACAAGCTAGAAAACAGCAAAGCAAGAATTTGAATCCCATAGTCTCATGTTCACCTTCTTCTACTGCAACCACCATTTTCAACTAGACTTTCCCGGAGTCGTTCTGCCCTTCCCTGAGCATGAGGCCCATCAGCTCTGGCTTCCAGATTTCTGAAAAAGTGTTTTGTTTGTCCACGGGAGACACCTGAAGACCTTGTCACATGTATGTATATGTGTGTGTATATATATGACATATATATATGACGTGTAAAAATTCTTGTCATGTTTGGGAACAGATATTAATCGGAAAAGTGAATCCCTGTAGGAGATATTGGCATTCCTTTGCCAAAACACAATGGATTTGAGTATTGGCCAGTGTTGCCTCTTCCCTGATGTGACGCATTAATGGGACTGGCAGTAGCTCATGCTACTGCTGAGTCTGGTGTCTACAGGCCGGGGTGAGGGGCGAGAGGGCAGAGAGGATGGGATACGATTTGTCTTCTCCCCATCCATGTCTCAGGAGACCACTTAGTAAAATGTTCAAGAGTGTGAGATGTCTGGGATCCTCCAAAATATCAAAGGCCTGAGGGGTACCAGGCGTGGCTTTCCCCTTCCTCCTTCCTAGGCCCTCTTCCCATCCCTGGTTCCAGTGGCTTCAGGCAAAGATACAAAGGGCATCTACAGGACTATGGGTCAGGCCAGAGGAAACACTCCCAGAGCATCGGATTTGGTAGGAAGGCTTCAGAAGACTGACTAATGCTAACATGAGGAGCTCATGACTGCCCGTACCCTCGCAGCCCTGCCAGCCCGCCCCACCCCACCAGCCTTTTTCTGAGTCAGGGCCTCTCCACAGGTGCTCCTGGACCATCATCTGTGCTAAAAGCTCCTCAATCTGCAACTCTGGGCTTGTGGTCACAATTTGGATTTGAACAGGATCCTCCAAGATCCTGAAGGAACAAAAACTGTTTGCAAACCGCTGGGCTCAGAACTGGGAGTGGTCAGAGACAGAGGAGCAGCGGCCTCAAGTGAAAATATTCTCTTAAAATCTAATACTCAATTCTCATTATTCATTATTAGTTAGGTTCTGTGAAGTTACTGCAATACTGAACAAACACTAAACCTTGGCTCTTACAAACACAGAGTTTGTAACATTTCTATCAACCAATAGACAACTCGGTTTTATGTGTGTTTCCGTTTGAAGGCATCTAGTTTAATTATATATTGTTGGTATGTTAACACTGAACTTGCAGCCGACAGTTCGAGAAGCCATGCCTGAAAGAAGCTGATCTCACACGCCTATTTTCCCCGCACAACAAATCACAGCCTTCTTCCACATGGGAACACAACACAGCATTTCAGCACTAGGTTTGGGGGCCATTTTAAACTGTGAAATCACCAGCAAAAAGCACAAAAATGCAAAAGACGTGGCGCTTAAAGAGGCTGTGAAAACGACACTCATTTGCAGCAGGAGAGCTGAAACGAGAAGGCCGGGCCTTGCTCGCTCCACCTCGGCGGGGGACACGCGTGGGGAATGACTCACATTTTCCACAGCCCCACGCATGGCCACAAATCACCGAGAAAGCACGACGAGTATGGATTTTGAGGTTACAAGTAAGTTTCAGGCCAATTTGCAAACACCGAATCCGCAAACGATAAAGATCTACTGCGTTACAGACACGCGTGAGTATTCGAGATTTACAAAACACATTTCACATGCAGGGTCTCATTTCATCCTACAGTGATGCTGGAACTTAGATGGAGCACATGCTATTTTAACTCCCAACATTTGGATGGGGGAATGGAGACCCACGAGCTGGGACACAGCCCCAGATCTTTTGACTCCAAGACGCTTGCTTTTCCCACCACGCAGGAGGAAGAAGAAAATCCTGCTAAGCCTCTGTCAGATGCCAGAACTGTTCAGCCAAGAGGAGGTGTCTAGGAAAAATGGGGGTGCAGCAGGAGGCTGAAAGCACACTTACACTGGAAGAAATTAAGGAGAGCCCAAGTTCCTAGGCACAGAGTGGGGCTGAGTAACCATTCCCACGGACAAGGCAAGTGTGCTGTCCACGTGCACCGAGGTTTACTCGGGTGTATTTCAGTCAGAAGGCAAGCACTGATGGGGGCCCACTGGCTGCACCTCAACAGGCAATGAAGCAGAGAAAAGCAGCAGAACCTGACGTAACAATTGCAGCCAAGTGTGGAAAACGTGGTATGAAACAGGCAAGCCAGTAAAAGTATCCTTATCAACGAGCTGAGAGAGAAGAGAGGCAGAGCAGACAGATCTTGAGACTCGTCCCATAAAACAGGAGGAAGATGATGTCACAAATTTCAGACAACTTGGACAAGAGTCCTAAAATACTCACGGTCCTAAAACGTTGCCCTAGCTTTGCCAATTTCTAGCTGTAAGACCTAAAGAAATTAATTTAACCTTTCTCGGACTCAGTTTACTGATCAATGAAATGGGGATCAGTCCAGTTCAGGTCGATATACTTTGTTAAGCAGAAATCAGGAGTGCTAGGCACCTTGGGAGAAAAGGCGGCTAAGAGACCTTTTCAGTTAAAACTGGTAAGCGTTAGGGTGCGGATAGGCACATGAAGAGAGTGCGACCTCAGAGCATAGATGTGGGCAGAGAAACTGGAGAGGGGAGGGAGGGCCCCAGAATTGGGAAGAACGATAGGAACTAGACAGGCTACAAAAGCGAAGGACAGGTGACATCCCAGAGAGGGGAAAACAAAGCTCAGAGGTGTAAGATACTGTGGTAAGTTCTGGGGACTGGGCTTAAGCAATACTGCCGAGTCACGTGGCGAGGAGAGGACGAGGGGTGGGGGAGGGGGAGGGCAGGGCTGGAAAGGTGGAAAACAGCAAGATTCTATATAAGCAGGAGAATCCACGGGAAAGGTGTAAGCAAGGGAGTGATATGGACAGATTTATGCTTTCTCAAAGATTCCTCGGACAAGAAATTGGGTGAACAGGTCTAGACGTAGACACACCCATCTCTGGTTGTGATAATCCAGGTAGACGCCTCATGGGTCGGTCTTGGGGAGCCTACGCGAAAGTCAATGTGGATCAGCGTTATAAACTGAGAACCAAACGAAAGTACATTAGTTTCCTTATGAAAACAGAGGGAATGTTCAAGGCAAAATCAAGTAGGAAGATAAGAAAATAAATGCAATTTTATTACAAGAAGGAACGTGCTAGAAAGCAACGATCATATACAGGGAACACGAGCTCATACGGTCAGAGAGCTCTGAAGACAGCAAGAAGCTGACGCTTGGTCCGAAGGGTCAGTGGAGGCTCCTGGAGGTTCAGGAGGAACGGCATGGTGTAGCCGGTGGGCAGTTCCTGGCACTGGTGCGTCAGGAGAAGGTGGGAAGTCAGCAAGGAATTCTAGCAACCTGGTTAAGACTCAACTATGTTTCTACTGGGCGGAGAAATACATAATTATTTAAAGTCCTGCACTCTGACCGTTGTGTCCTCCATGATAAGAAAAAACAAAAAAAGAAGAGAAAAGCTGGAGCCTTGAACACAGTGAGAATCTTGAAACTGGGAAGGAGTCCAAAGAGGCAGCGTAATACGGTGGGGGAAGCACAGGGGCTGAGGCCCAGCCGTCGAGAATTGAGCCTTAGCTCCACCGCTAGAGGCATGGAAAGTTACTTCCGCTCCCCTGACTCAGTTTCTCCATCTGTAAAACGGGGATGATGATGATATTCATACTTGTCAGAGCCGACATAAGGATTAAACAACTTAATATAAAGTGCTTCAATTAATTTTCAATGTATATTAAATTGCTCAATAAAAGTTAGAATTTATTCCTTCTCAATAGAAACACTGAAATCTAGAAAAGTCGACTCAGCCGACATCCTGGAACTTTTCGACAGCCTCCCTTGGCCTGCGTGTTAAGAGCAAAAGCATGGTAACTCTTCTCTGCAGGAGGCCTACGCACGAGCAGCACTCAGTGTCCCGAGGGGGATGGAAAAGGATCCGTGGGAGAAGAGCAGTGACTGTGAGTGACAAGACGGAAGACGGGCGAACTACAGGGTCCCACGGGGACCTCATCTCTGCCTGGGAGAAGGCAGGCTTTAGGGAGGCGCAGGCGCAGTAAAGCACTCCCAGAAAAGGAGAGGAGGAGGTGGGCAGTGCTGAGCGTGGAGAGTGTTCCCCAGGAGAAAGCAGCCAGGCAGGCGGGCGGGCGTGGAGAGTTCCCTTAGGAAAGGAAAGCAAGAAGGCTCCTCTGAGCTCTGCTGGGTTCCGGGCTCAAAGGGGAGCAGTGGGTTCATCTCAAGCCTGGTTCCTCTCCTCCTCCAGCACTGTTCTTAATGAACTTCATCTTCTGGCAGACGGCTGCAGCTGTGGGGGCGGCACTGGCTGTGGCTTCTTCACCTTCGGGCTTCGGCAGGAGCAGGGGGCAAGAGGAATCTGCGAGGTCTGCAGGCGCCCAGGAGTACCACCGTCTATCTGACTTACATAGAAAAAGGCACGAAGCAGGAGGAGGTGCCGGTGCCCCTGGCAGCGACCTCTGGGGCCTGCTTGATTTCACATTCTGGCTCCTCTCGTGCGATCAGAGGCCGGGAAGGAGGAGCCCACTCGCCCATTTCACCTGTCACCCCTCCTTAGGAACGAGGACCTTTCTGGTTGGCCAAGGTGCCAAGAGCGACGGGTCTTAGAGACAGGAGCGACACTGGAAACCAGAGGACTAAGTGGAGGGAACAAAGGTCCCACCTTGCCCAGACTCTCTCTGCAGGGTAAACCCAGCCGAGCAGGACTCATCACACCCAGGCTTGGGGAGCGGAGTCTGCCTGAGCCTTACACAACACTGGATGTCACGGGCTGCAGCCTTCTGCCAGGGTTGCCCAGTCTTGGGAAAAGATGGTTGCTGTGGTTTCTGTTGTGTACTTCCATGCCCTACAAGAGCAATATCCATCCCCTGAACCTCAGACTATTCGGTCTGAGGGCTTGGTTGCTGTATACCACTTGCCAACAGATCTTTTCTGGGCAGCCTTCATCTGCTCCACAGGTCAACCAGAACGAGGGTGTATCCACCTCCCTGATGGTGACTATCACCCCTGCAGAGGTTCCTGCCACCATGCCCACCTCAAATGTCAGACACCCTGGATACTCAATCAACCTTGAACTGAGCCACGTTTCACCACGCCCTCTGAGAATTTGTGGTTTGAATGAAAGATCTGTAGCTATATAATGATCCCTACTCTTTTTTTAAGTTTATTTGTGTATTTTGAGAGAGAGAGAGAGAAAGGGCGAGCGAATGGGGGAGTAGCAGAGAGGAAGACCGAGAATCCCAAGCCGACTCCATGCTGTAAGTGCAAGACCCAACAGAGGGCTCGAATTCACGAACCATGAGATCGCGACCTGAGCCAAAATCAAGAGTCAGACACTTAACCAAACGGAGCGACCCGGGCGCCCTAATCATCTCTACTCTTAACTGGTATCTTGCGTACCACCTCACTGTCTCCACCGAATTACTGTAAGAGGGATCTGTGAGCCACAAATTCCTCTCTGAGCCATCGCTGGGAACTGGAAGAGACAAAGCTATCAAAGGTTGGGAAGCCAAGGCTGAGCAAGAGGCTAGTATTTTTGCAGTGAACAAGGACTTGTACCAATTGACAATTCAGGGGAGAAAAATGGGATCCATTTTTAAGAAAATATAGAGGAAATAAAGAAAGACATCATATTCGATCCAAATTACTCAAACATTCATTGAGTGCCCAACCAGGTGTATACCGGGTGCTCTCCCCCGCAAGAGGTTTGCGGTATATGGGACCCACGAAGAGAGGAGGAGGTCTAACCAGGAGGTCCGGGGAAAGCCGAGAGAAATTAGGCTGAACTCAAGAACAGCAGACAGAGCATCCTGGCGTCCCAGGGTGACTGGCTATTAGAAACCACACCTAAATAACAAGAGTCAAGCCCAGACTGACTCTAAACGGACAACAAGAACTAAGAGGAGGGCTACCGTTCAAGGAGCAACCTGAGCATGTATGCCTACCTCCTCTCTCCATGCGTTCTGTTGACATGACAAAAAGAAACATATTTTTAAAGAACAAAACCATAATGGCACTAGACAACGATAAAGAATTCAATCAATGAACTCGAAAGGTAGATGAATCTATAGTATCCGGAAGTCCCTGGGATCAGAAAGACAGAGAAGCCATATCAGAGAAAATACCTGTCCCACGTACGAAAGGGGAGTCCAGTTCTTCTAAGGGGTGCTGTGGAGAAGCTCCAAACTCAAGGCGACTAAACACAGTGAATCAGAGAGGCCAATGGGGCAACCAGTCAGGAAATTAAATCAAGATCTACATTTGGAACAGATGAGACTGTTAGACCCCTGTCACCGTCATTAGACACAACATCTGGCAGAACAGCTTTTGTCCACAGGCTCCACATGTAATAATGGCTCTTAAAAGAAAAAGGTGGTTTCTATAGGTTGATATCCTAGAGTCAGTTTAGAACTTTGAGAGAGGAGAGAACTCTTCCCTTTCTTACTTTAAAACAGAGTTTACAGGCACCTGGGTGGCTCAGGTGGCTGAGCTTCCCACTCTCGGTTTCTGCTGAAGTCATGATCTCACTGTTCCTGAGATTGAGCGCCACATAGGGCTCTGCACTGACAGCTTGGAGTTTGCTTGGGATTTTCTCTCTCTCTCTGCCTCTTCCCTGCACTCTCTCTTTCTAAATAAACAAACTTAAAAAAAAAAGAAAAGACAACTTATGGCCTCGGCTGGAACCATGGCCTGAGTGAATAATGCTAACAATGAAGAGGAGGAGAAGAGAGGGAAAGAAGTGACCAAGAGCTAATGTATACTGAGATCTCACTGTGTGCTGAGCCCGGTTTATGTATTAGGCATACATATTAACTCACTGGATCCTTGGGCACAGTATACCAGTTACAATTAGTGTCTCCACTGTCCAAAGAAGGGCACTGAGTCACTAAAAGGAAGGGAGGCTTCCAAGATCACAAAGCTGGACACTGACGAGACCTGGGTACCAACCAGAGCACCACTAACTCTTCCCAGGGAACCCTCCCACCACCTTCTAAAACTGAGCACACGTGCATAGGGTGTCAGGCTTGTTTCACTCAACATTTCAAAGCTGCACGTTGTTACAGGCAGGGGTTTTCATGACTGTACAAGATTCCATTGTATCAAAATGCCACGGCGTATTAACCATGCTACATGTGGGTGTCTTCACGCTACTGTGATCATTCTCGAACACGTCTCTGAGTACACAAGTGCACACATTTTAGTTGAGCATATACCTAGGAGAGGGGATGCTGAGCTACGAAGATGTGTTTTCAGCTTCATACTCTTTTCCAGAATGTACCAATCCATAATCCCACCAATTTTCCAAAGGCTTCCTACTCTCTCCAACACTTGGTTTCAGCAGTCTTTTTCATGTTAGCATTACAAGATTTTATTTCAGTTCATATTCATAATTTTAATGAGAGTGAATCCTTTTTCCTACTGGGTTAGGTCATCTTTTTCTTGCAGATTTTTAGGATTTAGGTACATATACATACACATTCTAGGTTAGAGCCTATACTTGCAAATAACTTCGGGCCGGTGATTTGCCTTCTCATTCTCTTAATGATGCCTTTTGCTAGAGTACTTATTTAACTTTACCCAAATATTTTGTTTGATCATCTAGCAATATCTAGGAAGTTACATATGCACTTACCCTTTAATCCAACAATACGATTGTGTGTGCAAAAGGAGGGGCGCCTGGGTAGCTCAGTTGATTAAGTGTCCACCTTTGGCTTGGGTCATGATCTCATGGTTTGTGAGTTCGAGCCCCGTATTGGGCTCCCCTCCCTCACCGTGCGGCCAACTTCAGATCCTCTGTCTCCCACTCTCTGCCCCACCCCACTCACATGCATGCTCTTCCTCACTCTCTCTCTCTCTCTCAAAATTAAATAAACACTAATAAAAAAGTAAAAGTAAAAACGATCTGCACAGCTGATTAGACACTGCAATGCTATGTGTAATACTAAAACACTGGAAATAACCCAAAGGCATCAACAGAAATTAGCTGAAGAAATTACGGTGCAGCCACACAGTGACATACTACTCAGCCGTGGAAGATTTCAATCTCCTACTATATCGCTAAGTTGAAAAAAGGAAATTGCATACATAGTATGTTACTTTTTACAAGGGAATGAGTAATACGAATATATATGCGTGTATATATAGGTGTGTGTGTGTATTTTTTAACAAATGGCAGGATAAAATACAAACTAATAAAAAATGATCAGAGGAACAAAACAAAGTGAGGGGTCAGGGGTCAGTGAAGAAAATTAGACCTTATATTGTACATTTATCTTTGAATTCATGTTTGATAATTATAAAACAAGTAAATAAATTATACAAATAAAATAAGTATGTGACCACAGAGGAAAAAACGATTTCAAGTGATTTTAAAACAGTCATCTGACTGCAGATCTTTGGTGGGGATGTATCTTAAAAACAAAAAGAACGCGAAGAACATGAAGCTACTTTCATAACATATTATTAGTAATATGTAGAACAGCTTTTTTCTGAAAACACTCTGTGTGTGTATGTGTGTGTGTTTGTAGTAGCAGGGCAAAGCAAAAAAATTAAAACAATGCTCTAATAATTCTACTGCTGGGTATTTCCAAAGAAATGAAAACACCAACTGGAAAAGGTACACGCACCCCTATGTTTATTGCAGCATTATTTACAACAGTCGAGATACAGAGGCAACCTAAGCGTGTATTGATAGATGAAGGGATAAAGAAGATGTGGCGTATATACACAATGAAATATTATTCAGCCATAAAAAGGATGAGACTGTGCCATCTGCAAAAACACAGATGGACCCAGAGGGTATCATGCTAAGCAAAATAAGTCAGACTAATAAAAACACCATCTGATCTCATTCATATGTGTAATCTAAAAAACCAATGATTAACAAACAATCAGCAGAATCACACCTATAAACAGAGAACGAACTGATGGATGCCAGAGGGTGGAGGATAAGCAAAATGAGTGGGCAGTGGGAGATACAGGCTTCCAGTTAAAGAATGAATCAGTCATTGGAATAAAAGGCATGGCACAGGGAACAGAGTTAATGGTACTGTAACAGTGTTGTATGGTGACACATGGGAGCTATGCTTGCAGTGAGCACAGCATGACATCTAGAGAAGCTGAAACACTATGTTGTACATCTGAAACTAAGGTAACATTATGTGTCAGGTATACTCAAACAAAACAATTTTAATTTAAAATAATAAAATGGGGCATCTGGGTGGTTCAGTTGGTTGAGCTGAGGTCATGACCTTGTGGTTCGTGGGCTTGAGCGCCTCCATGGGCTCTGTGCTGACACCTCAGAGCCTGGAGCCTGCTTCAGATTCTGTGTCTCTCACTGTATGCCCCTACCCAGCCCATGCTCTGTCTCTCAAAAATAAATAAACATTAAAAAAATTGAAAAATAATAAAATGATAATAATGTTAATGTTATTAGGAACTGATGTTTTTAGGTAAAGGGAAAAAATATTGAAGACTGAAACCAAAGAAGTTAAAAAGCCTTGTACCCCTAGACAGCAATTCAAATTTAAATGTATTTCCTTTTTAATATTTATTTTTGAGAGAGAGAGAGAGAGAGAGAGAGAGTGATAGAGACAGAGTGTGAGCAGGGGAGGGGCAGAGAAAGACAGAGACAGAGAATCTGAAGCAAGCTCCAGGATCTGAGCCGTCAGCACAGAGCCCGACACTGATTTCGAACTCATGAACCGTGAGATCATGACCTGAGCCAAAGTCAGATGCTTAACCACTCAGGCACCTCAAATGTATTTCCTTTATATAAAAAAAAATCACAGGTATTAGTGCTACACACAGAAAGTGTAGACGCAATGACCAAAATAATCAAAATGATCATGTCTAGCCGAGGAAAAAGGCTGACTGTATATATGGGGAAAGAAATAAACAGTAAGTGTAAAGTCTAAACGGTAAGTTTAGACTAGTACTTCTAGTCCCAGAAGAAAGCAAGTCACCTTCCCAAGACTACGGACACGCATCTCAAGAGGACTCAGGCATCAATTTGAAGGTATCCCTCTGGCCAATAAGATAATCAGGACACCAAAATAATAATAAATGTTATATACAGAAACAAATAAAGGATCTTGAAAATCCATTAATTAGTAATACTAAAATCTCCTCTGCCAATAGTGGGGACTGTTAAAGGACCAATTTATAACTCTGCAAACCAGCACATAAAAGGATAGAGTCAAGGATTACTCCTGCTTTCCTATGTGAACTATAATCAGATTAAGAAGTTGAAAGAATGTTCTTTAATGAGGAACTGATTTAAAAATTAAAAAGGAAAATTTAAATATCCCCCATTTTGCAGCCTTTAATGAAATACAGGATCCAGGAAAATTATGCAATGCATCTACGCTGCTAATCCGTCATGTTACAGTATGATGGGGAATTTTAAATGAATGTATCAGGCTGATCACTGAACTCCGTGATCAATATTAAAATCACAAAGAGACGAGCATATATCATATTCCACCTGCTAATAAGAACACAACACCAACTTTCTTCACAAAATATTGAAACTACGTCTGATCAAGCATTTACCTAACTGATACTTTATAGGAAGTGCAGGTATAAAAGAACACGTCAAACCACAAAACAGTGCAAAATTGAGAACTCAGGGAGCTCTACGGGACAACGAACCCAGCTACTTTCAGAAATAATGTGCCAAGACAAGGGACAGGAAGATCAGATCTACGGATTAAGAGAGACTTAAAGACAACATGTGCAGGAGCGCCAGGGAGCACCCCTCCCCTGCGCAGACATGCTACCTGGACCCTGTCCCTGGTAGCTCTTCTCCCCTCCCCCGGCAATCAGCAATCGGCAATTGCCTAAGGACTTAGACCCAATGAGTCAGTCGCAAGTCATCCTGCTTCCGGGACCAAGAAGGGAGGGGTCTGGCAGCCCAAGAGGAGGGGTTACTGGATAATTGGTGCCTGACCACCTGAGGAAGAGAAAGTCTTCCACGCTGCGGAGAAATGAAGAGGCAATGAAGAAAATCTGAACGCTGCTTGAATAGTTGAGTATACTGAGGAATTATAGTCATTTTTAGGTGTGATAATGGTATTATCGCTAT